>JAAGNO010004849.1:0-38857 GCA_033439905.1 Ceryle rudis | reverse complement strand
TAATAATATAGAATATGTACAAATATATACAAAACCAGTATCGAACCCAACCCCCCTGATGGTAATTACATCACCATCACCATTGATGGTGTACAGCAGGCACTGGGGGTCCCAGACCAGGCCCCACAGCAGATGGGAGCTGTGTTCAGGAGCTGGATTCTGGTACTGGATTCAGGAACATGGGATCGAAGGCAGAATGGACAGAGTCCTCCTTGGATGTTCCAAGGAAGCAGTCCAAGAGGGGAGAAGAGCCCGGGTAAAAGCCCCATAGACCCTTCAGATCCTTCTGCTTTATATACCCAATATGACGTATATGGGATGGAATACCTCGTTGGTCAGTTGGGGGTCCCCTGCCCTGTCCGCTCCTCCCTAGGTGCGGTCTTTCACTTTCTGCACCCCCCAGCGTGGTACACAAGATCCAGCAGTGGCCTTGGTCTGCACACCAATCCTTGGTAGTAACTCTAAGCATGGGCTGTTATCACTGCCAGCAGCAGACACTGTCTGTGGAAACAGAAAGTGCAGTCAGTTAGAAGAACTGAGCTGGAAAGTAAAATCACTGAACAGAATTAGTTCTGTTTTCACTCAAACCAGGACACCATTATACCTCATCCTATCAGTACAAATCCTTCTAAAAATGTTCTTCCCCTGTAGGTCCCCTTCAGGTACAGGAAGGTGGCTATAAGGTCTCCCCAGCACCTTCTCCAGGCTGAAGACCCCCATCTCTCCCAGCTTGTCCTTGTAGGAGAGGTGTTCCAGACCTCTGATCATCTTCATGGCCATCCTCTTGACCCACTCCAACACATCCTTGTTCCTCTTGTATTGGGGATTCCAGAACTGGATGCAGTACTCCAGGTACAGTTTCACAAGAGCAGAGTAAAGGGGGAGAATCCCCTCCCTCAATCTGCTGGACACACTTCTTTTGATGCAGCCCAGGATATGGTTGGCTTTCTGGGCTGCACAGGCACATTGTTGGCTCATGTTTGAGCTTCTCATCAATGAGCATCCCAAGTCTTTCTCTTCAGAACTACTCTCTATCCATACTCCACCCAGCCTGTACTTGTGCTTGGGATTGCCCTGACACAGATGCAGGACCTTGCACTTGGCCTTATTGAAGTTCATGAGGTTAGCATGGGATCACCTCTCTAGCCTGTCAATGTCCCTCTGGATGGCATCCTTTTCCCCCAGCATGCTGACTACACCACACAGCTTGGTGTCATCCACAGACTTGCTGAGGGTGCATTTGATGCCACTGTCCATATCACCAACAAAGATGTTAAACAGCACTGGTCCCAGTACTGATCCCTGAGGAATGTAACTTGTCACTGGTCCTCACTGGGACATCAAGCCATTGACTACAAATCTTTGCGTGTGACCATCCATCCAATTCCTTATCCACCGAGTGGTCCATCCATCAATCCCATGTCTCTCCAATTTAGAGCCCAGGATGTCACACAGGACACTTCTTTGCCACTTCTTTGCACAAGTCCAGGTAGGTGACGTCAGTTTCTCTTCTTTTATGCACTGACACTGGAACTTTTCTGTTCAACAGAAGATACTAGAAGAACTTATTTTTATCTGTCATTTAGTTATTTATTTAGCTACCTTCTTTTTACATGTACATGCTAGATGGCTTTCATTGCAGGTGCAATGTTTTGAGTGAACACTCTAATATTCAATTAAACAGAATTTTAATAAGCTTTCATCATGGAAATGATTTTTCAAGAGACTGAAATTCCTTTACTTGGTTTACTTTAGAGATGTGACATTGAACTGAAGATAATCCAATTATCATTAAATCTTCTGTGGGTAACAAAATAAATACTGTCTACTATCTACTCACTCAGCAGTAGTTAGCTTTATATAAACTAGGCGATAAATATTGTAATCAGATATTATAATCCACAAAAGATACTACTGTTCACAGAAAAGTCTGCTATTCTGTTGTTTCCCTTAAAATAAATTAAGCTGCTGTGTTCAATTTTTCTATCACTAGTATCAAACCTGTTTTAAGATAGGCCCAGAGCCTTTATCTGATGCTGCATCTAGAGGTGAGTTGGAAATTTTTGCCTAAGGTAACTCAAGACTTTAAAATTATATGAAAGTAAACATCTCAAAGGGGTTTGGGGTTTTTTTGGTTTTTTTTAAATAACAGATATTTTCACATCCTCACAAAAAGTGCTCCTGTATAGCTTCATGGCCATTCACTCCAGTAAATAAATAATGGTCAAAATAGCCTATGTTTAGTTCTAGCCCCTGGCCTAACCCACATTTTATCAATGTAAGCCTGTTTCCCTTGTATTCCAGCCTAGAATTCACAAAACATCTCCTGACCAATATATAAAGATACTGGCACTTCTGTTTCTACATGAAATTGCTACAGTTGCCAAACCTTTGCCACAAGCAGAAAGAAAACCTCTTTACCTCACTACTTCCTCATGGTTCTTGCAGTAGGATCAAGAATCTATACTAGAAATCCATCTCTACTTTTCCTTTAGACACAGGTATGAGAGTAAATAATTAGAAAGCTCACAGAGATTTTACAAACACATGATCCGCATTAATCCAAAATCTAACTTCAGAATAAAACCCTACATCTGCTTTACCATATGTCTGCTGTTGCCAGTATTTTACCTGGAGATAAGGCTTCCTAAGAAGGAAAGCAAAAATGTTGTTCTAATAGCTAGCTGAGGCGTCAGTCTCAGCAGCTGACTGTTAAATCTTGATAGACAAAGAAAGACATTGAGCCATATAAGTGCCTTGTTAACATTTTACCTGAGCCTACAGCAGAACCCCAGTTATTATCCATAGCCCCATGTGAGAATTTTGGCAGTCATCTGTTATGTAAAATTGAAACCAACACAATAACTTTAGATGTTATTAATAAAATGTATGTTTTAAACTCAGTAGGGTTTTCCTTGGAAGGAAAAGAACAACCATGTCATACTTTTATTTTCATCAACATGCTACATGCCAATTACTAGCCCTATAAAGATTTGCTTTGTTGTGTGTTTTTTGCTGCATTAAACTAAAAAGGTCATAGTTTCAACTTACAAATTCATAACATACAACTGATTTGAGATTTGTGAATTTATAATGGAAGAAATTAAAAGCTGGAAGTTAACACTGGCATATCAAGATATCTCTAGGAATAAGTCTTCTTAGAGCTGGTTCTGTTGCATCTCCTATATTGACTTATAAATCTCATTTGTATTTCACCGGGGAGGTTTCTTGAGACATTTCCTAATAAGTGCAGTGACTATAGGCAAGTTCCTTTATGTTGTTCTCCCTGATGCAATTTTAAAAGCAGCTGAAATTATTTCGAGCACTTCTGATTAGTATGTGTATTACATTTCAGAATCTACCAGATCATATTATCACTGTAAAAAAAGTATGTTTCCCTTCCCTATTCTAGTAGAATTGTTTGTGTGAAGAAACAAAACAAGAAACACAACTGACATATACTTCCTAGGCAACCTAATGAGTAGAATTGAAAGAAGAGGTTAAAAAAAAAAATATTTAAAAGATAATTTTGGGGGTAGTGCTTTTTTTAGGACTTTATGATTCTTCAGATATAATCAGGTGAAATTTGAATATTCATGTTTTTAATGAATTTATGGTGATTCTGTGATTTACTTGTCTTTTTGTCACCTTTTAAGAATACCCAAAGATGTTCAATTAATTACTATTGCACAATATTACTAGACTACATATGTTGGTTTTAAAAATCTCATGTTTCACACTAGACATCTGACCATATGATACATGTCAACTATCTCTTTACCTGTGCTTAGCTATGTATTCCTTTTCTTACCCTACCTTCTTGGTGTCTCATTGGGACAGCCATACTTAGAAAAGACTACAGGAGAAGTGCTGTAATCAGATATGATAGTGTTGGGGTATGTGTATCTGTATAAAAGGTGAAAATTTTCCAGAAAGTCCATACTGCAATTATACAGCATCATCTCCAAGAAAACAGAAAACATTTTGTAACTCACTTTTTCAGTACATTTAAAACCTGAAAGAACTCTTTCAGAGACGTTCACTGCATTTTTACTTTCTGCACATCTCCATTAGAGAAGAACTGGGTTACATTTGGGGTCGCATCAACATACTAAGAAATCTAATATGAAGCACTACTAGCCCTGTTTAAACAAACATCTTAAAGCACAGTCATCCTCTTCTACCATACTGCAATAAAAGTTTTGCCTAGAATTAATTTCACACCAGTATAAATGGAATCAGTATGTGAGTGAATATGGTCCAGAGGCTTCCAAGTATGCTTATTTCAAAGGTGGTATTATTTGATATATTGGTATCACAGCATTTTGATGCAGCACAGTTCTAGTCAACACTCGAAGCCAACTAATACTAGACATAATTATTTTATTACAATAGCATTAGTTTTATATACTTCTTACTTTAGCCACCTGTACTGTTTTCGTAACTTGCCCTGAGGCTTGCCTGCATATAAGGTCTCTTTAAAGAGAAAAATATTTCTATGGATTGGGTTATATCAGCTTCCACATGAATAGCTGTTCTGAACCTGTCCAGCACTATAACACAGTACAGGCAAGTGATCCGTGGAAAAATACAGGCAGTGCATATGCACAAGAGATACCAAAATACATATGCAGTTGTCCCACATGCTTATTTAACTATCAAAACTTAATTTACAGCAGATATTACAAAAGGTTTGCAGAGAAAAACACAATCATTAGTCACTGATTAAGTCTTTCCAGACTTGCTAGATTCACATTCAGTGCCCAAGGCAGACAGGCTATACTCAAAGTTTTCAGCTTTCTCTTTTCTTCCTTTACTGTCTCATCTCCAAAGCACTTTGCCTAAGGCTACCATCATTCTCTTTGCTGATTCTTCATCCTAGATTGGGGAGTAGGGGCAGTGGGGAGAAATAAGCTTCAGCTTTCATTTATTTATATCTCTTTTTATACATAGCTTATGAGCAATTTCATATAAGGCAGGGTGAATCCTACTCGGGTTCAGATTTGCCTGGGCCTTACAGAAAGTCTGAAGACGTTAATGCTTCACCTCTTACTTTGCAAATCCTACATGGATGTTCTCACACTCCCAACAGGACACACTTGGCATGCTGAGAAGGAGTAAATGCAAAGGAAAAGAGAAGGCACTGTGATAAAAGGGTCTTAGATGTGGCAGGAGCAGCAAGGGATCTGAAAGACCAGTAAGCACTTGGGCCTGTGATGTCTGAAGTTAGCCAGGAGCAGATCACCCTCTGTATTTCCCAGGCAGAGCCTCTCTGACTACACAACAGACACAGAAAATGCTCAGGAGGGTACAATTCTCTTTTTGCAGTGCCTTAGCTCCCACAGCTCTGCTGATTCCTGCAATAGACCACTCCTCAATTTGGCCATTTTAAAGTAAAACACATATTCTTTGTAGCAGAACTTTTTATATTATTTGTCTAGCTTTTCTTAAAAAAACAAGCAGCAAAATAAGAATGCAGTCCTCCACCTTGACAAAGGATCATACAGGTAAAACTAACTGATTCCTATAACAAGACCAGAATTTCCGGTGAGACTTGTGGACAGTGAGGAAGATATATATAGGACAGGCCAGATTTTTGACTCCTCCTCTTTTAGTTATAATCCCAAAGCGGCACATTCATTTACTTAGCCAGCATTGGAGAGATAAGAGAATTTGTCCCTCCTGCCAGTCCAAGGGACTGCTAGAGAAAACAGGCATCTCTGCACCACCAGACAGCAACAGCCCTGTTCATATCCACCACACCAGGTGGAGGAGCTGTTTTGCTGCCTTTGTCACCCTGATCATTATTTTGCAGGAGACGTACTTCCACGAAGGGATTCATCACTGAAAGAAGCCCCAGAAGGGTTAGAAGACCTATTTCTCATCTGCAACTCTTTTCACAAAGTTGGCAAAAAGTTGCATTTTGATGTTGTAGAGGTTCTCTCCACGTATAATGAGCAATCCAGCATGCCAGTCAGCCCCAGGAGTACTCTCTATCCTACAGGCAGGAGACTGTAGCAACTCAAGAAAATAGAGATTTTCCAACAGGCTTTTGCAAATCTGTTGGATCTGTGTCTAAGAATACCAAAGACAACTCTAAATGTAGAGACCAGTCAGGATATGGCTGAAAAAGAAAGTAAAACAGAGAAACTGCTTGCAATTTAGTATTATTTTTTTACTTAGTATTGGTCTCCTTGCTGTGTAAATGAGGATCTCCTTCTCTTTAAGAAGTCAATTAGCTCTTGGAAGGAAAAAGGTTAGCAGAGTCACTTTTTTTAAGAATTTATCTACAATTCAGATCTTGAATTCATAGTCAACCTAAGTTCTTTTTTTTAATCTGCACCTTCTTTGAGAGAGGTGAAACAGTCACTCGGGACAGCATTTCAGAAAAAGATCATTTATTTGTTTGGTTTTCATTTTATCAGGTCCTGTGAATCATAAACTAATCCTAAATGAAACTACTGTGGAGATTTAGCTAGCTCAGCTTTTTAGCTTTCTTACTCGTAGAGAAGAGTTTGATCTACAGAGAAAGCACAGAGAAAAAAGGAGGCAGGCAAGCCTAGGGAAGTAAATTTGGCTAATTGAGTTACGGTGTTTTCAGAGCCAAGCTAATGTTCCCAGTCGATATCAGTGTAATCCTGACTTAAGAAGCTTGCTGATCAAATAGAAGAGATACAGCCACATTTTCAAAGGCTGCTAAACTCCCTAGTTGTTTCCCTGTTCTATAAGAAACTATGAGTAACTTTGAAGACTGGCTCACAGCACTATCTGTGAAGTTAGCTGGGGGGAAAAACACAAATCAAAAGTCCCCTAAGAAAGCTCATTAAGTTTGGTGTAAATTGGCATAATACACTCAAATGGGAAGGGCCTAAGAAAAAATACCTGGAATCCAGGAAGAGAAGAAACATGAAGTGAAGGGATTGGGAGAAGGGATTGGGAGAAGGGATTGGTAAATATAACTCTTGCTGAATTTGTACTTTAAAGAAGGACGATACTTTCCCTCTGTCCTGGGTTTGGCTAGGATTAGGGCTAGTGTTCATCTGGAGTTGGGAGGTGGCCACAGCCAAACCATCCAATGGGATAATCGACACCATATTGATGTCACACCCACTGTACTGGGGAGGGGGCAGCCTGGGCAAAGTGTAGCTTTGGCCATCCCAGCTGCGTGGGTCTCTGGAGAGGGCTGTGTGGTTGGGGCAGCTCTAGATGGACAATTTGTTCTATATTACTGGCTCTATACATTGATTCATTACTATTATTGTTATTATTGTTGTTACTTCTCCTTGTGTGTTGTTCTGCTGAATTCTCCTTATCTCCCTAACCCATGAGGTTTAGCTGCCTTCTCCCTGTTCTTTCCATCCCACTGGACGGGGTGGGGGGTCTGTGTGTGTGAGCCACTGACCACATGGTGCTCCCAGATGGGTCTAAACCACAACACCCTCATAATAAATATGTACCAACTGTAGATTACTTTGATATTTATGAACTTGGACTGCATTAGGCCTAGTTAAAATGCTGATGCTCTATTGAAACCTATAAATTGATCTAGGAGCTCAAGAGGCATTATGTCAGAACCTCTTATCCTTTGTGTGCAGTATGCTTTTCTCTGTCCTCCTAAACCTTTCAAACTTCTCCCAAGCCATACACAGATATGGTTTTATCAGCTGTGTTACTCAGTTTTGGAAATACAGAAGTGGACTCAAACTTTCAGAATTCAGACTGTCTGTTGTGGAATGAATCAGAGATCTCAAAGGACTGTCACAAAATTCTGAATCATTTTTCAGACACCTTGAAACATTTTTTAAAAAGAAATCATAAGATCTGAGCTAATAAGCCATTAGTTACATCAAGCAGATAAAAGAAAAAAAAAGCAAGCATCTAATACAAAATGCATAAACACATCAGCAAGACTGAAATATGAATTCCAGTCTCTTCGCTGCTTTAATTTCTGTGAAAAAGAACAAGATGATATATGGAAACTAAGAATTTTCAAGAAGAAAATGAATGAATGACCAAGTACCTTACTGAAATGCTAATGTTTTGTCATTTAACTACTGACGAAAACTTATTTGAAGGTGCCTTGGCTTAGCATAGCTGGGTTATTTCTGTAAAAGCAGAGCAACCAGAGCATAGAAATATGTGATTTTAGCCACATCTTTGCTCTACACATTTGGGAGAACACATCAACAATGCCAGCTGCTACCCGATGCAAGTGACAAGCTAGTAAAAGCTTTTGAACCTTACAGGGGGAAGAAGTGAAGTGCATAGACCACAACAAAACCAGGGAAAAGAAACTACATTTGCACTAAAAAGGAAAAAGAAAGACCACTAGAGATCATCATACTCTCCTTTGCAAGAGCACTGAAAGAAATTAACATCATCCCCGCATGACACTGACTAGAACTAAACCAACTGTTGCATGGAAGGAAATAAGGAAATGCATTAGTGGTAAATGGTTGAGTGGACAATTTTTCAATAAAATAATTTCTGAAAAAAAAGAACTTAAAAGCACGCTTTTAGAAAAAGATCAAACAATATAAAGTCATCTTTTTCCACACAACCATAAATATTACAGTCACGTCTCTCATTTATGTAACTGTGAGCTGTAACACGAATTATACTTCAATTCCATACAATATCTTACTATTAGTAATGATGTTTCCCCTGGCATTACAGACCAAACAGATTTGTGCTAGGATACAATTCACAGTCCAGTTTTGTTCTGTGTATCTGTTATGTATAGACAGACTGGAAACCAGAAAGTCAAGGCAGAGTAAGTAAGATGGACAAATTCTTTTAAAAAATAAGGAAATAAGTATTAATTGTCTTTACTTATGTCATGACTGATATCAGTTCATTCTTTTTTTGTATCTCTAACATTTTATTTCTGCCTTTCTACAGTGCTGAAAGTACTAAAGGTGACTGAGACTGAACATTAGCATGCTGCTGACAGAGATTACCCACACTTATAAGGGACTCAATACCAAATTGTCAGTTCAACCTGTCTGGATAGATTTTCAGGTGCAATCGAAGTATATGCTCTGTCAGAAGATTTACTTTAAGTAAGATTGAACCTGGGTTAGATTTTGCTGTTAGCTATCATTTTACTAGGAAGTAGCAAATCACCGAAATAAAGGCTTGGGGCTAACTTGGGGATTATATCCACATTTAGTAGGTGAGCAAAACACAATCCTCATCAAGTTATTTTCTCTTCTCTTGATTTCACTGAATCACTCCAGCTTCAGTTACAAGTTGTCACTAAAGCAGCACATTTAAAAGAGGCAAATTAACAAAGAAATAACTTCAACATCCGATTGAAAATAATGTTCTTTTAAAAGGTATGTCCATCATTAGAAATATTTCTATCATTAGCAATATTCAAGGAGGCACTAGTAAAAGGCATACATGGAAACAGTTCCGAATAGCTACATTCAATCCACCTATGAGAAAAAGGAATGGAGTACTTGCCCCAAGGCAGTTTTTCTAATAATTGAAAATATATGTGAAATTATGACTGTCTGGATACTCCCAAGAAATAGGACTCCATTGTACTATGGATAAAGATACGGAGATACAACTGAAAACCTGTCTTCAACATAATCCACTGATCAGGAAGTGCAAACAGCAGGATAAAACTAGTAGTAAATACTTTTCAAATTCTCCTTTCAGATGAAATCATCTCACATTTTATAGCCCAAAACCTTCAAGTGGACAATCTGCTACATTTTCAATTTTCAAGTAAATATTACAGAACAGTTGCTGTTAATATGCTGCTTATGTAACATATAAAGCAACATACCAAACACATCAAAGGAGATACTAATAAGCAACACACTCATAAGTCACAGTATCATAGACTGTGAGAAAGGCAAAGCAAAAAATACTGAGAAACAATTAGACATTTGAGATACCTTTCAAAATTAATTAAGCCACTGTTCTTTTAATGGAAGAGGCTCCAAAATGTTGCTGATCTTATTGTCTTGAGTTCAGATGGCTTGAGGAGCACTACTGGTAAGAATTTATCCCTCTCAAAAATTTTTGAGAAACTAAATATACATCTATACAGACTGAGATATATACAACGATATAAGTTAATGTATGAACATGTATCCATAATACTAATATATTTTAGTGTTCACATTAAGGTAAAATTAATTGCTCTGCAGCATCAGTCATCTTGAAAGCAACTGAGGAAAGCAAAAGCACAAATTAATTTGAGCTTTTTAGGCCCAGATTGCGTTTATTTCCTGAGATAGCATCCAGCATTTTGATTCTTCCCAAGACTACCATTTTCATGTATATATCCAATATAATAATTTCCAACAAAATCTTCCTAAACAAAACACAGAGGAATAGCTCAGTAAAGATTCATGTAGAATCCTCTATAAAAAGGCAAGCTCCAGAAGCAGATAACTAAAGCTTCTACTAGGTCTCCAGCTTTCTTAGCATCTCAGGCTTCTATTCTATATATCTCTCTACTCCCTGGAGCAATGGATTTCTTTTCCTGTATATTTTATGTGGACCAGTATAAACCAGCAATTATAAACTCAGGGCTGAGTTTCTAAATCAGATTACACTTCTTCAGAAGCATATGACATTTAATTCTATTCTCAGGAGTCATATTTATATGCAATTTGTTTGGCCTAGGGAATATGGAATATATTTTTGCATGTGTGGCATGAATAGCTACCCTATTTCAGAATATCAGTGATGAATCTCGTTTGCTACCAGGAAAAGTAGGGCTCTTGGTCTACAACAGACCATTACTACACAAATGAAGTCTCAGAAAATTCTAAGAAGAAAAAAAAGTTCCTGAGTTCTTACTTCTTATAAGCTTTAATTCACAACTGAAGGGACCTTAAAGTGAACAGGGAAAAAAAGTCAAGAATAATAATTAGATAAATTTTAAGGGACCAGATGAACAAAAAATTATAGGACTGCTTTCAGTAAGCTTGTTTTAAAGTCATTTCAGTATCAGTAAGAAAGTTGTTACCATTGTTTTGTCACAGACAATGACAAGCATGGAAGTTCCCTGCCCCTGCCAAGGGAATTGTGTCCAAAAAGTCAACATTTTTGTTAAATTCATAAGTCAGTTATTAAACTTAGCTGTTATCACTCCAACATTATTTGAATATTATCTGATATATGTTTAAATAATGCAAGCCACCTGCAAAGGGAAAAGACAAAGTCTAACTTTTGGAAAGATTAGGCATATAAGAATACCTGCTGTGACACCAGCATTTTATGCCTGCAATCTCTAGTGAATATTAACTTACCACAGGCATAATGCCCTTGTGTTTATAATCATATTTTCCAGGATGAAAAGCCAATTATATATAAACATTAAACAATGCACTATATTTTCAGTGAAGTAGATAACATCTATTTCTTTCTAGTATACTTTTGTGCATCACCAACTGCATCACCAAGCAACTGTGACACAGACACCTTGAATTTCAGTTTAAGTCTATGCAAAGTCACTTTAGTCAGTGGAGTCAAAAGCCACCTGATCAAGAAATCATTCCTATTTGGTTAGAACATCAAGCATTAATGTGCACATTTGAAGTCTGAATAGTAAAAGTGCTTAAATGGTTCATGCAGTATCATGATATATTCCAAGATATTTATTTATTTATTTTACTTCAGTTGCTGCCTCTTTCTTTCCTTCTCCTCTTCTGGCTAGCTTAAATCAGGTAACACTTTATTAAAATCAGTAGTGTCACAGGAAGAATACAGGAAGACTTTAAAGGCTCAAGGAATTGTTATGCCGTTAAGTAATCCTGGTGATGATCAAGTATTTTAAAACTTCCGAGAATCAGCTTATCACCAAAAGGAAGATGACACGTTGTCCCCAGCCCTTTCGTGACTTATTTAGGTCAAAGCATCCTTAGAACAATGTCCTCTCATGTTTGTATCCTACAAGGATTAAGCATGCTGCTGCAGTCCTAACAATACTGATACTTATGCACATGAAGAACACCTCTTTTACAGAAAGTTAAATTCATCAGAACATTCATGAAGCCATCTCTATAAATATTACAAATACAGAGATCCAGGCATTCACTTAACTACAGGATTTATAAAAAAAAAATTAGAAGACACTGCCAATGATTGTTTTTAAATCTATATAACAGTTACTGAGCATGAGACATACAAGAACAATTGCTTGTTACAATGATTTTCCTCTATCTACCATATTCTCTAGAGAATGAGAAGAAACATTCAGGTTCTAATTACAAACAGAAATTCTGTTTGGACTTTGTCTAAGAAACTAGACTATCCCCTTTTTCTTTACTACAACAAAATTTTATTTGATAGTGTGGATAAAATTTCAAGAAACAGAGATTAAGGAAGGGAATAAAAGAAAGTAGATTAACCTAATACAGCATTGCCAAAAATGTCAATAAAGTAGATGCTGCTTTTATAATGCACACAAAAGGAGATTTGTGTATCCTCTGAGACTTCTGTAAAATGAATAATCTCTACTAGAAAAGGAATTCAGATCCATGCTTTGCACATAATTATGAACAAGCTGAGGTTTTTGTCATGATAAAAGACTAAGTTGATCTTGTAACAAATAATAGACCTATCAATTATAGTTCTTGATAAAATAGAATAGGTATGAAAAGTATTGGGGGGATTTATAAAACAGAAAATAAGACAAGACAATAACTGATTATTACAAATAAAAAAAATTAAAAAAGACAGGAATACTATTGAACAATAGTTCATACTACAGCTACTGGCTTTCACCCCTTCTACCACTATCTTTCAAAATAAGTGACCAGCTTTTGCCTCCCCAAGTCATAGAATCATAGAATAGAATCATAGAATTATCATAGGTTCATAGAATCATCATAGGATCATAGAATCATAGAATGCCCCAGGCTGGAAGAGACCTCTGAAAGTCATTTAGTCCATCCCCCCTGCAGTAAGCAGGGACATCCTCAATTATATCAGGTTGCTCAGAGCCTCATCAAGCCTGACCTTGGTTGTCTCCAGGGATGGAGCCTCCACCACAACCTGTTTCTGTGCTTCACCACCCTCATAGTAAAGAACTTCTCCCTAATGTCCAATCTAAATCTACCCTTCTCTAGTTTAAAACCATCTCTCATCCTATTGCTACAGTAAACAGTTCCTCTCCAGCTTTCCTGTAGGCCCCCTTCAGGTACTGGAAGCCAGCTATAAGATCTCCTCAGAGCCTTCTCTTCTCCAGGCTGAACAACCCCAAATCCCTCAGCCTGTCGTTGTAGAAGTGCTCCATCCCTCTGATTATTTTTGTGGCCCTCCTCTGGACCCTCTCCATCAGGTCCATGTCCTTCTTGTGTTGAGGGCTCAAGAGCTGGACACAGTACTCCAAGTGAGGTCTCACCAGAGCAGAGTGGCAGAATCACCTCTCTCAATCTGCTGTTCATGATTTTTTTGTTGCAGCCCAGGATGAAACTGGCCTTCTGGGCTGCAAGTGAGCAGCAATAGACATAAGCTACAGCACAGGAATTTTCAGTCAGAGACAAGAAAAAATTCTTTGCAAGTCAAACTCAAGCTCAGTTACACAGAATTTTGAACAATCTCGTGTAAATCTGGAGTAAACCCAGATCTGAGTGGTGGCTTGACCTCCAAAAGTCCATCTATAATAAATTATTCAGCAATTCTGTGATCAGAAAGCAGTGACAGCAAACCATTGGAATCAGATCAAATGCAAGCATCTAGATATACAAAGTAGGAAAAACCATGGACAAAATCTCAGAGTTCCTTAAAAATTCAATATATTTCAAGAACTTACTATCTTTTTTGAGCATGCTTTTCATCTTGATCTAATAGTTGAGCAGCCACAGATGGATCAAATTTTCTGTGGTGAACAAAAAAAATCCCTAAAATTCAGTATGTTTAAAAACCCACCTCATCTTGGCTGACTATACTAAAGTAGAGGCAAGGATGCAATTATTTGTAGTGGATATCATTATTACATTTCTCTGACCAGCTTAAGGCATTCTCTGAGGTGAAAGATCTATTTCAATGCCCCTTCTCACTAATGCTAGGGAAAGCATCATACTCCTGGGACTTCCCCTAATGGGATTTATAGTGTATACTCAAAGTGCACACTGTAAATATATATATAGTGTACAATTACACTGCATTTTTCTAAAATAAAGACTATGACAATTACAGTATTTAGAATCCATTACTTTGATAGTTTTCTAATTAGATATATTCCCTTTTTATGGGCTAAATCACACCAGATCAAAGAAATGATGGGCATCTTGCTTCCGATTTAACAAGAACATCATTCATGTTACATTACGTTTGGTAATTTTTTTGTGACAGTTGAATTTAAGAAAAAAACAGCTATTTTTTCTTAACCTGTTAATTTCATGTTAAGTCAGAATACTTTAAGGCAATTGAACAAGCTGCTTGATTTGAAAGTCTCTGATGTTATTACAGACTCACAATATTGTCTGTTTAATGCTAAGAGGCAAACCTGGTTAATCTTTTAAGCATATATGTATTTGTTATACTACCCTTCTACCCTGCTTTTTGAAATGACAACAAGCAGCAAATGAAAAGTCACCCACTTAAAATGCACGTGGCAAATCATGCTATAGGCCATTTTGAAAGAGCTTCAATATTTTGAGAAGACACATGAAAACACCTTGCCTTGCTACAAAAAAAAACATAGAAGAAAGAATTTATCCAACTCCACATGATGAATCCTGAAGTACTTCAGAAAACTTGGGGATGAAGAAATTAGAACTCTGAGTTTTTACACTGTGTTCTCTAAATACTGGTACTATGTATTCTGTAGATCGACAGTTAATTAGCCACCTGAACTACATAAAAAGGATTTATTTGGATTTGCAAATGAAGAAGATCTGCTCCAGTTTGTACTGACGGGATTGTATTCCTAGCATATACTCTAGAGAATGAGTTACCTGGCAAGAACAGTTATACAACATGCGATATGTTCCTATATATTGTTCCAGCTTTCAGTGTCCCAGCATTCACAGTCAGGCAGCAACAGGTCATCATATTTCACAAATGATACCTGCTCTTGCAGGTTGTCTCTAAATGAATTGACATATTCACCAACAAGCTAGGGATGTAGAAAACCTCTTAGCACCATCAGATACAAAAATGTGAAATGAGTTGTGCAGATCAGCTGGTTCCACAAAGTACACACTTCTAAATATAAGTCTCATGCAAGTGTGTAACTGAATATGTTCTTTAAGAATAGAACAGACTATATTCTTAAAAAGCCTTTGCATGTGAAACCCCTTGAAAAAAAATAACTATTCTAAAACTAGAATTTGCTTGAAAGTCTAACTTAAAGGTTTTTTGAACAAAACCAACCTCACTGTATATTAATTAACAGCCTTCTCAGCTTCAAAGACATAGGTATGTGCAAATTTGTTATCTTTGCAAATATGATCATGAAGAACATTTTATTGGTTTTGTTCTTCAAAACAATTTTTAAGTTTGAATAAATACATAACCTATGGCATTCAAATCTTGAAAAACTGAAATTAATCAGGACTTTTCCCTTTTACAATCTGTGCAGAAAAAGCTCGGCAATAGACAAGGTGGTCAGAGAAAAAGCAGAACTCATGCATGCATGGGTTTGCTTTTTTCTTCTCCAATTCACCATTAAAACCCTAAAGGCGGCAAATCTTGATACTAAAAGTATCATCCACTTATTTGTGCTTATTGTATCTTCCAGCAGCTTAGAAACCTAGTAACTATGACCTCAGTATTTATTTACATTGAAACACATCCTTTGCTTCCAAGTTCTTCAGTGGTCTTTCTTTAACATCCTTGAAGGTCAAATGAATTAATCAGAACTGGAACGGAGTGCTGGTTGCACACAATACACTTTTATCATTAAATACAAAGCCAGTTTCTACAGAAGTATCTTTATTCCAAGTCCTCAGTGGATTCCTTTCTGACTGTGTTCAGCAGGATTCCTTGTCATCTACTAAGACACAAATAAGTATAAATTCAAATTATTGTGTCTGAGACTAGTTAGATCTGAGCCTCTCGGTTTTAGGTGCTGTATAAAGGTATTATGAAAGGCAGCATTGCTCTCATCCTCATAACAATTTTTAATTGATTGATTTGTCCTTTCACTTCAAAAGCTGCCCTTCTAAATTCTTTGTACTGTAGTGCACTTCTATAGAACATCTGAAAGTTAAAAGATTACAACTGCAGAATGCCTGAAAAAAGACCCCTCCATAGGAGTTTTCTTTCAGGTTCACAGAACCACAGAATCACAGAATGTCAGGGCCCGAAAGGGACCTTGAAAGATTATCCAGTCCAACCCTCCTGCCAGAGCAGGATCTCCTAGAGCAGGTCACACAGGAACAGATCCAGGCGAGTTTTAAATGTCTCCAGAGAAGGAGACTCCACAACCTGTGTGGGCAGCCTATTCCACTGCTGTCACCCTCACCATGAAAAAGTTTTTCCTTAAATTCCTTTGGAATCTCCTATGATCCAGTTTGCGTCCATTGCCCCTTGTCCTATCATTGGACATTGCTGAGAAGAGCCTGTCTCCATCCTCCTGACACTGGTCCTTTACATATTTATAAACATTAATGAGGTCACTCCTCAGTCTCCTCCAAGCTAAAGAGACCCAGCTCCCTCAGCCTTTCCTCAGCAGGGAGATGTTCCACTCCCTTAATCATTTTTGTGGCTCTGCACTCACTGGACTCTTTCAAGCAGTTCCCTGTCCTTCTTGAACTGAGAGGCCCAGAACTGAACAGAATATTCCAGATGCAGCCCCACTAGGGCAGAGTAAAGGGGGAGGTGAACCTCTCTCGACCTTCTAACCACACCCCTTCTAATACACCCCAGGATGTCATTGGCCTTCTTGGCCACAAGGGCACATTGCTGTCTCATGGTCATCCTGCTACCCACCAGGACCCCCAGGTCCCTTTCCCCTGTGCTACTCTCTAACAGGTCAGTTCCCAACCTGTACTGGTACCTGGGGTTATTCTTCCCCAGATGTAAGACTCTACACTTGCCCTTGTTATATACTCCATTAGATTTCTCCCCGCCCAACTCTCCAGCCTGTCTAAGTCTCTTTGAATAGAAGCACAGTCTTCAGGTGTGTCAGCCACTCCTCCCAGCTTTGTGTCATCAGCAAACCTGCTGACAGTGCACACTGCTCCCTCATCCAGCCCATTGATGAATATGTTGAATAATATTGGTCCCAGTACCAACCCCTGAGGGACTCCACTAGTTACAGCCTCCAGCTAGACCCTACCCCATTGACCAAAACTCTCTGACTTCTTTCCTTCAACCAGTTCACAATCCACCTCACTACCCAATTATCCAGACCACACTTCCTCAGTTTAGCTGCGAGGATGCTGTGGGAAACAGTGTTAAATGCCTTACTGAAATCCAGATAAACCACATCCACTGCACTACCATCATCTATCCACCTGGTTACACCTTCACAGAAGGCTATCAGGTTGGTCAAGCATGACTTCCCCTTGTTAAAACCATGTTGACTGCTTCTGATGACCCTCTTATCCTTGATATGCCTGGAGTCAGTGCCAAGAATAAGTTGTTCCACCACCTTTCCAGGGATGGAGGTGAGGCTGACCGGTCTGTAGTTACCCGGGTCCTCCTTCTTGCCCTTTTTGAAGACTGGAGTGACATTTGCTTTCCTTCAGTCCTCAGGCACCTCTCCTGTTCTCCGCAACTTACTAAAGATGATAGAGAGTGGTCTAGCAATGAATTCTGCCAGCTCCCTCAGCACCCATGGTGCATCCCATCGGGGCCCATGGATTTATGTACATTCAGATTACTCAACTGATCTTAACCCAGTCCTCATCTACTAAGCAAAACTCATCTTTTGTCATGACTTCTTCTGAGGCCCAAGGGGTCTGGACAGCCTCCGGCAACATAGACAGATATAAAGAAGGCATTCAGTAACTTCACCTTCTCCGTATCCTCTGTCACCAAGGCACGTGCCTGATTCAACAGTGGGCCTACATCACCTCTAGTGTTAGTTTTATCTGCAATGATACTTGAAGAAGCCCTTTTTGTTGTCCTTGACCTCCCTCACTAGGTTTAACTCCAAGGAGGCTATAGCTTTCCTAGATGCCTCCCTACATTCTCTGACAACAGTCTTATATTCATCCCAAGTGGCCATTCTCTTCTTCCAGGATATATAGACTCTCCTTTTCCACTTGAATTTGCCCGTCAGTTCCCTGCTTAACCATGCAGGTCTCCCGGCCTCCTTTCTTGATTTCCCACCTGCTGGAATGCTCTGGTCCTGTGCTTTGAAAAACTGGTCCTTAAAAATAGCCCAACTGTCTTGGGCCCCTTTACCTTCTAGTACCCCGTCCCATGGGATTCCCCCTACCAATTTCTTGAAAAGGTCAAAGTTAGCCCTGCTGAAGTCTGGGGTTGTGATCCTGCTTGGTATCCTATTCCTACTGCACAATATTCTGAACTCCACTATCTCATGGTTGCTGCAGCCAAGGCTGACCCCAACCTTCACCACTTCAACCAGACCCTGCTTGTTCATGAATAGCTGAGGTGGTTTAGAAGGAAAACAACCATGTCATGCTGGTAGTATCTCAGTCTCTATTAACCCAGCACATGTAACCTCAAGTTCATCCACACAGCACTTTTTTTTTCTAGATGTATTGGATTTGGCACATGAAAAGGAAAGGGCTTTTCAGGGAGTTGACCAATTGCAGTTCAGTGTGGTCTTCCTTGTTTTCTTCCATTTTTAATATAACATGTTTTATATTTTAGAGTTTAGTAGCTTACTTCATGGAACAAATATTTTTCTGAGCACTAGAACTAATGAAGCCTCATTTCCAATAGATTTGAGTCTCCTGATTGATTGCCTTTTTAAATGGAATTATACCTATTTTTTTTTTTTTCTGACACTTTCATAAATCTATAGTATTTTCATGGAAACATATAAGCTGCCAACTTCAGGTATAGAAATATGGTGACAGCATCAAAAATTATTGGGGGGAAAAACTTGAAAACATTCATACCATGCCTCTTGGTCAAGTATGTTTGAAATAGATGATGGAGTCAAGCACTCCAGATATCTGCTTCTATTTGTGCCACACTCCTAAATTTTTAAAACGTGCCTTTCATGACAGCAATGTAAAGAATACCACATGGTTTTGCCCAATACAGTATGCAGCTCCATAGCAAATCATCTCAGAATAGGTTCAAAGTCATTGGAGAGGCTGAGGAAACAACACATACCCTCAGGGGACTGTTATTTTTTTCAGTTAGGAATGCTCTTTCTTACAGGCCTGAGACCCTTGGGACATTACCAGGCATCCTGCAAACCCAAAGGGACTGCTGAAAGTTTTGCAGACTTCTCTAAACTTCACTGGCTGCTGTAATGGATCTTTCAGTTGAGTTCCATTGTGAGCCTTGCTCAGCCACCCCATTCTGCCTTAGACTTCCCTTTAAATTTTCAGACTTGTAAAGGTTTTACAAGCTCTTCTGATATTCATTGCTCCATCCACAGACTCAGCAGTACACAGGTTATTTTTGAGATCGGATATACCTGAGATGTCAGGAAACATCTTGCTCAAGAACTATACCACTCTTGACTCTATGCATTTTATAGCTTTCTGCATACTCCTCCCCTCTCTTGACCCTTGTACGCAGCTGTACTTTTATTGTCATCTCTCAGATTCACAGAATCACACAGAATCACAGAATGTCTTTGGTTGGAAAGACCTTGAAGATCATCTAGTCCAACCTTCAACCCAACACTGCAAGCTCACCACTAAACCATGTCCCTGAGCACCAGGTCCATGCGCCATTTAAATGCCTCCAGGGATAGTGACTCCACCACAGTTAGTCAAATTACAGTCTTAGCACAGACTTAAATGGAGTCACAGAACTAGTCTTTTTTTCTATTGTACTCCAGATTATTAGTTTTCCACAATGCCATGTCTTCTCCCAATGTTGATCTACAATCTTCTTTTTCCTTTTCTCCTATCATTTGTCAATTTTACTATACACCCTTAATTCCTTTAAATTGCCTTAGACTTACCTAGCTTGCTTTCTAATTTCCAATTCATCTATCCTCTCACTGCTGCTTGTATTCTCCATCAGTAGTCCTTTACTACTATATTCCCCTCTATTTCAGAACACTCACTACAAGCTATTTATCAAAATTTAATGGTAGGTGTAATCTCAAAACATCTCATATTGCTGTTTGCAAACATTTATGGACAGAAGTACTAAAATCTTGGGAAACAGTTATTTTTTCATATAGACTTAAAAAGGTTCAGTGCAAAGCCTCTTGACCTCATCTACACTCAAAAAATTCCCCTATCCTGTAATGATTTTAAAATATTCTCAAAATTGCCACAGGTTCTGTGCCCAGTTATGGTGCTTTGTGATGGACATGGAAAATGTGTGAGGTCTTTTAGGCACAGATTCTTTTGTCTCACTTCAACTGCCTAATACCATATAGCATTCAGTCCTATAGAAAACAACTTTAATAATACCCATGTGATATTCTGGGTATAATCAAACAATATGATTTGTTTCTGGCTTCTATTATATGGGTTCTGTCTCAGCCTGTACATGGTTAGATGTTACCAAGAAGTGAATAGGTAGGTACAAACTGAGAATGTAATGTAATATATTGCTTTGTTTTGACATGGTTTTCTTTCTATGTACATATTATTCTGGACTTACCTTTCAACCTGGACTTTTACAAGCTATATTCCAGGTGGTATAGAAGGTTCAAGAACCACTTTTTAAGAATGTCCCTTTTCTGACTCTCAGTGTTTTTCCAGGGATTTTAAGTGAAAAGGGATATGAAATTTTATTTTCTCAGGTTCTGCAATGAGAGGAATTTATGTCAACAGAGATTCATTTCAACACTGATACATGAGCAAAGAGCTAGCTTGGTCCCTTAGTAAGTAGACTTACTGTCTACGCACAAAAAGTCTCAGTTCAACTGTCCCTTTTCTTGCCCTCAGCAACTGCATAACATGCCCTGTAACTTGTGTCTTCAAGACACTCAGTTTCAAAAAAACCCCAAAATATACCTGGTTTGAAAATCTTTTTGGTAGTCTAGTTACTTTAGTCAACTGTCAATTCCTCTGTTTCTCTAGACCTATTTTAGCCATGTTTTGATAAAATTTGATTTCTTCCATATTGCTTTAAGCTACTCAGCTGCTTTAAGCAGACCAGTAACAGAATCAGTATGTTAATCCCATCCCCAAGACTTCCATTTCCCAGTGCATAATACTCTGTCTCTTCTCTTGTGCATTCTAAAGAGCCTCTTTTTTTCCAACACACTTTGGTTTTGAGGTCAAATGCATCATCTCACATGTGCCCAAAACCCTCATTGATTTGTAAACAGGATAGAGCACTGCTTCAACTGAGCAACCTGCATGACCTTTTTGTCCACGACAGTTATTGTTTGCTTTATATTTGCTGTGCAGTTAATATATTTTACAGGGGAAAACACTGTTTTATTAATTACTGATGTCTGAATGTCCTTAGGTTCAAATTCTCAACAATAAGTTTTTCTTCACAACTACATATTCCCCTTAAGAAAGCGAGTCCTCTTTTTAACTCAAACAACAAAAATTCAAGACAAAACCAACAGTTCCAAGGGGAAAAAAAAATAAATTTAGTTAAGCATGTCTTCTTTGTAAGACAAAAGTTATCATGCTTCTAGGAGGAAATAGGAAAGATCAACACCAGTCTTACCATGCTATACACAAATAAACTACTGAAAGTAACTCAAGATGTTTAAAAACTAATTGTTCAAGTTGCAGATTGAATGAGGGCTTTTACAGTGGGAGGATTTGGTGTGGGAGGAAGAAGAGCTTTTCTGCAGACATTCTGCCAAGAAACTCATTACCAAAAAAAAAGAAAAATTACCAGAGCAGATAAGATGAAATGTTATTCCAAAAATCAATGTAAGTGTTTAGGGGAGCACAACTTCAGACCACAATAAATAACCACCTGCCAGGTGATTAGATCCTGAGGCTAACAGAAAAAATAGAAAGGCCACATTAGAGATAAAAAATAAGTTTTCTTTAATGTTAACATTTAATTAATCAACTTTGCTGCACTCTTTGGCAGAACAATAGCATAACCATAACCACATATTTGGTATGCATTGTCAGGCGGCAAAATATACATGTTATTTTGCTGAATTTGTAACCCATTATCTATAGGAGGCAGATCAAAGAAAAGAAGAATTCTCTTCTTTGACTTGGACATGAAAGAGCTCACTAAAAAAGCATGGTGGTTTACCTTGCTTTAACCATTCCCACTAAAGCATTGTAGAAAGTACATAGAAAGTAGGAGATGCTCTGCTGCATTGACACTCTGCTGATGATCAACGTAAGCAGGAGAGGAGATCCCTTTGAGCTAGTGCTCTGAACAAACAGGAAAAGGCTTTCATTCAGAAAAAAGGAAATAAGGCATTAATCTTGTGCCCCAGTCCCCTACACAGAGGATGGCAGAGCCATACACCAACCATATGCTGAAAGAAAGTAAAATTACCTTTGATAACATATGGCCTTGATTCTATAATTTGTAATTCGATAAATTCACAAGAGACCTGTCTTGTAGAACAAATGTAATTACAGTTGCTTAGTTTTTCACTTCACTCTTCTGGAATGAAATTTTGAAAGAAAAATAAAAAGAATAGAAGCACTCGACCTTTTGTATTACCAAATTTTAGACCCTTGCATTCTCAGGAACTCAAGAAGTCATGTTTCTATGAGAAGAAGTAAAATGAGAAAAAAGATAAAATCCCTCTTCCCGAAGATAAGTCTAGCTGTGAAATGTTGGTTTAAAAATACATGGTGCAGATAGAGGCATGGATTTTAATCTTATCTCCAACTTCATAGTCAGGAGAAATGACATACTAGAGACCTGGACTTTACTTTTCTTCTCTATTTATCAGTAGATCCCTCATGAAATGCTTCCAGAAATGGAAATAAATACAACAGCAGTTTCCCAATAGGTGTGCTTTAGTTCCCTGAGAAGATTACCACTTCACAGCTCATGACTGTAAGACACTGAATTTTGAAGAGTACTGTTTTACCCAGCATCTTAGAACAATTTCTTTCAAAATTTTACACCACTTTGCAAGGAATTAATCTTCAGGTTGTCTTTATAAGAAAGTGCTGTTATCCTGCTTTATGGACAGGCAAATTGAATCCCAAAGTTTAAGTACTTTTTTTCCCCAAGGCCTAGCAATAAAGAGGAACAAAAGTATTCTTATTTTCAATTATACATCTATCTACTGGAAACACCCTGCTTCATTTTGGGCTGCACACTTTGTCTGGTACTGAAGTAGCATACAAAAAGGCATCATTCTCACAATAGTTCTAAAATTACTTCTTATGCCACGCACACCACACTTCAGTATAAACCAATCAAGACAGTGCCCTCCCTCCTCTAAGTCCGTTCTGAGCCAATGTCCCAACACAGTGCAAGAGATTAATTCTCTAACTGACCTATCATTCAGGACTGACATCTGCCATGATCCTGACTACTTCTGGTCATTCATGACTATGCAATATTTTTTTAATTAACTCCAGTGTCCTAACCAAATCCCATTTTAGGTAATTACATTCAGGTTGTTTAACATGCCCTCTGTAGTTTCAGTCTGAATAGGCCTTTCTTCACTTTTCTGCCCAAAGATTGTCAAAAACAATATTTAAGGTTTTTAAAAGTGGAAGTAATTGCAAGTCAGACAAGGACTTACTGCTTTAGTCTCTCCTCTTTGCAGGTTTAGAAATTAAGACAGTGGTGACATGGTTATTTCTGTTTGTGTCCAAAGCTTTTAACACTGCTCATCTTTAAATAAGCCAACATGGGAAGTGATGCAATATCCTGATAAAGGAATAGAGATTAAGTACCAATTCAAGACCTGCAAAGGTGGGAATTTTCTGTGGGAGCCTTCAGCTTCAACATGTCAGCAAAACCTCTTATCAGGAAGAGCAGCAAAGAAAGTTTAACTGAATTTTGTCCATATATTGTTAATAGATTAGTACTGATCAACCTATGTTCCTCTCCTAAAAAAAAACCTATTTCTGATTGAAAGTTGAAATCATTACATTATTAAACAGTTGTCAAGGTTCTGAGTCCACTAGTCAGTTGTGAAATGGCTCCATCCCCTGTTGTCACACAGACATAATAGCTAAGATACAGCACACTTTGTGACCAGTTTCCTATGTACAACTTGGTCTCTCATCATCTTAGAATAAGATTGTTCAGTCATCACCACAAACACCAAAATTTCACAACCTCAATCTCTCTCTTTCTACTGATACCAGAAAGAAAAAGGCACTAATCTTCTTTCAGATTCCAGCTCTGTATTGAAGAACGTTTTGCTGCTACATGCTTCTCCCATCTCCTTTGAATGGCTTTCCACATGCTCCCTAAGGCTTGACCATCTTACTCTGCACTGCTCTCTTCTACTGGTCTCTGCATCCTACCCACGAATTTTGCCTGCACTGCAGGAATAACCACATCCTTCTTTGGATTAGCCGCTTGATTACAGATGAGAGAGATGACCACATCTTTCACGAAAGTCATTCTCAGTTAGTAAAGCACATGCACTTAACTTCATGCCACATTAAAGTCCCAACAAAACTGGAGTTAAGCACATACATAACTATTGGAGTTAATACCCCCCCCAAAAAAAAAAAAAAAAAAATCATAAAGGAAAAAGGTCACAGCATACTTGAAATTCTTTTTTCGTTTTGAATTTAGGGAAACTCCATGGAAGAAAAGGGTGAGTATCTAATTCAACCAGGAATTTTTTACACCTTTGGGGACTTCCATGTCTGTCATCACACCGTATTTAGACATTTTATTTCCCTACTGTCAGACACTGTTTAACTGTCTCTCTTGGTTACCAAATGAGCTGTCTTAGTAGTATAAATGTACACTGTGTGATTTACTCCTATATTCTGTTACAGAAGAATCCAGGAATTTGTGAACTGTTGCACTGACCATGGGAAACTGTTGTGTCCTGCCAGGATCAATCGGTTTCACTGCTGCAAAACTATGTATGGCACCTCAGCCTTGCCTTCACAGCAGGCTTTAATCAAAGCATTAATCTTTTTCATTTTAAAATCCTCCAGAGTTTACACACAGTTTCCTCAACCGCTCGTACAAAGCAAGGCATAGCAGAGTACAGAGGGTTCCCTGACTAAGTTTATTACTTACTGGTAGTCTAAGATTTTGTCCTGGGTTTGGCTAGGATAGGGTTAATTTTCACCAGAAGTTGGGAGGGGCCACAGCCAGGATAGACAACCAATCAGCCAATGGGATATTCAATACCGTACTAATGTCATGCCTGCTACATAATGGGGGGAAGGGAAGGGAGGGAAGGGAAGTGGATGGCAAAGAGTGCTCAGTCACTGGTGCAGAGCTAGTCCAGTCTGTGAAGTTTATATCACTCACTTTATATATTCTTTCATTACTATTGTTATCATTGCTGTGACTTCTCCTTTTGGGCTGCTCTATTAAATTATCTTTATCTCAATGCACGGGGTTTTGCCTTTTTTTCTCCATGTTGTCCTTGCCATCCCATGAGGAAGGAAGGGGTGAGCAAGTGGCCATGTGGTGCTTAGCTCCTGGGGGAGGGTCTAAACCATGACAGATTTATAAGATTAAAATAAACGTCTTCTGTTGGTTAAGCAATTTGTAAAATTGTAATTTACTGGTGAACTACACTGACATATGTACTCTGGCCTTGATCAAAAATTATCTCCGTGTACTTCTGTTCAGCATCCTTAACACCATATTGCTTGCAGGTTCTGCAGCTTTGCTCCTCTTCAGGTGAAACATAGTTAAACACAAGTTCAATCAAGCTGTAACAGGGTAGGTTTAGACTGGACATTAGGGAAAAATTTTTCACAGAAAGAGTAGTTAGACACCAGAATAGGCTGCCCAGGGAGGTGGTTGAGTCACCATCCCTGGATGTGTTTAAGGGTCGTTTAGATGTGGTGTTGTGGTACCCGGTTTAGGGGTGAACTTCGTTGAGTAGGGTTAATGGTGATCACAATGATGATCCCATGGGTCTTTTCCAACCTGAATGATTCTATGATTCAACTCTTTGCTCACGAGACTGTGTAGCTCATGAGAGCTACAGAGCCAAACTGTCACAAGTGCTATGCTGACCAATGAAGAAAACAAGCAAAGAGCATCAAGGTCACATTTTGTAACATTGGTAGCCTGGCAGTCTGGTTTATGATGAATTAAACTATATTCTAAGCATTAGTGAGAATGCAGACTGCCAAACCAACACAGACAGCCATGTGGAAGTGCATTCACATCTTGGATTTCCAGGACAAGAGTGCCTCCTGCTATTAACCCCAGAGAGGACAGACAGGTTTTTTTGCAGATTACTGTGAACAAAAATTGCAGGATGAAACAGAAAGCTATGCATCATAGGGATATGCTTCCAATGAGCTGTTCAGTTTCTCAGAGACAATGCTGGCAGGCACAGAACTACGGTGTGACAGTAGCATACTCACTAGCATGCCTTTTTTTTTTTTTTAATTCAGCTTAACCAACCCATGACTCCTTAACCTAGCTGCACTGAAGCCATACCTCTGTCATACTAAGTATTGTCTCATTTAAAAGACAACAACTTGGTTTCTGTGATAAACACAAGTCATGAGGTTAATATCACAACACATTGCTAAAAACACACAGTTTGCTTCATTTTGTTTGACTGCTTTTAAACTCTGCTGCTGGCTGGTCAACAAAAGCATTATTTGCTCCTTGACAAGTTTTGAGGTCCTTTCAAAGCTATGTTTCATAAAAATCTTTCTCAGCACTAATTGCTCTCATGTCAGTTACTCAACATTTGTTGCTCTTCATGATTATCCAAAGAAATGGATTGGTTTTGGACAAAAGATGCTGCAAGTCAAAATCAATTTGCCTTCCACAATACTTTCACACCTAGTTTCCTGTTAATTTCTTTTAGTTCAGGCACTGATTTTCTCTTGACTACCTTAACCAATGCCCTACGATGCTCACTTGCACAAGGGACTGTAAAGTTTCCAGTATTTTCTTTCAATCTCTTTAAAGCTGCTATAGAAGACAGATGCAGCTCACTTCAGTCATGAGTCATTAAAAAAACTAAATAAATCTAGGCATCGTGTCTTTTCATTTCCCCCATGAAAACATAAAGTAAGTAGTTCTGCTTCTGCCTAGTAATCTGTGTAGTACCTTCACAAGCACATTCTGCAGTTTGACTTATTTTCAGTGGATTGATGCTTTTAATAACAATGAGTCATACACAAGAACCCGACTGCTCTGTCTCACCCTAAAGGGATTTGTTTTCAAGGTTTACAAAAGAAAACTTGAGATGGCAAAGTTTGTTCACTGAGATTTATTAAATTAGGATTGAATTATTGTGTGAAATTTGTTTTTCATCAATAAATACCTGCTACCCAAGGAGAGGAAAACAATCTGGTAAAAACCAGAGTACTATAAACCTCTTAACTACCTTAAAGAAGGGTCTGTCAGGAATTGATGGTTGTGAAAAAGGGCATATTGTAAGGCATCCTAAAGAATGGAGAAACAGGCCCATTCTCAAAGCAAATTCTTCCTACCAACTGGGATGTAAGTTTTGAGAGAGAGAACAAGTGTGAATGTGCATGCGCACTACTACCTGCAATTCCCATCTGAACTGTAACATGAAAACTTTCCTACAGACCAGAAGAGAGACATGGAAATGTACTTTCCCTCTTGGTTTACACTTAATTCATTTTCAAATTACGAATACACTTTTGTGACAAAAGGGAGGGGGAAAAACTGGTTTTGGCATGTTTCAATACTTGGGTTTTGTACATAGAATATTTTGAAACAATAAAAAGATTATACACAGAAAGTAGTTATTAATTCTGTAAGCAATTAGCTATCACTATAAAATAGTGATACTATAGTTTTACCTCTCTGAATGTTGAAAATTCCAACTGACCACACATTCACAAATTTTGCTAACAAAAAATGCAACATTTTTTCATAGAGACCCCTTTCTTTCCCACTATGTGAACTGACATCCTTTCACCTTCATTTAAAACTCAAAATACATGAAAACTACAGTGCTCACCTATGAATATTAGCAAAGTAGTAGTTACATATTTCTTCTATCTTTAAATAACATAAAACCACTGCTGTCCTGGCTACTGTGTAAAATTGTGTCTGAAATTACTTGCAGCTTTGTGATCAAATGTTAACTTGAGTGGCATTCTGTAACTCTGCCTTTAAGATTTTGGAGTGGAGGCTTTTTTAACCACACAGCTGTAAGCAAGAAAACAAACTACCAGCACTGTTAAATCAGTGGCTTTTTTGCAAATTTCTCAACATTTAACACCTAAAGCAGGTCATCTACAATAAATATCAACTTTTTAGAAAAATAAGCATGAAAAGACTGCTTTGAAAAGGTACCCAAAAGACAAAAGTCATCTCGCATCTCAGTTCTTCCCAAAGTAATCAGTGTTGTTCAGTAATGTTCAACAATTCTTCTTGATTTTTCCTTTTCCATTTCCAGAAGCAAGTAATCATGTTTTTAGGATAGTCTTCAAATGTGCAGCTTTATATACTAGCTTAAAGAATTATATACAATACTAGCTTAAAGAATTGTTTTTCCTCTGTGGAGTACTAGCAGTGTGCTATATTCAGGAGTGACCCCGAGCGAAGTCCATGGGAGTGTTGTTAGGATGTAAACCTGTTATCAGTCATGGGGAATCCCTGATGACTGTGGTTTTGTCTTTATTGAAAATTTCAATACTCCACATTCAAGTACCTAGGGAATCTAAGATACCTATAAGACAGAAAAACTAGAACACAAGACAAGTGTAAGAGTGAAGGGGCAGCTTCTTGGGTCTATCCTACAACATACATGATAATATGAACATCCCAGGAAAGAGAAACAAATTGTGATAGCACAACTGCTCTTTCTAGCCTTTTCCACAACAAACTGTCAGAGAGTAGAGGCCCAGCTGCTCCCTAGGGAAGGGGGAGCCAGGGGATAATCCAGCCAGCACAGCAGAGCCTCACAAGACAGTGTTGGTCCTCCAGTATCCAACCAATGAAAGAGGTGGTAGCCAAGTTCAACCACAACTCAAGATTATCAGGCAGTTTCACAGTGATGAGATAGGTGTGAAGGCAAGCTGTAAAGTCAGTCCATAGGTTAGGATAGCCCAGATAGCACAAGGTAGATCCAGCAAGATATGACAGGTCTGAGATGAAGCTGCGAAGTATGCCTATGGCCAAGCAGAGGCATGGTGGTGGCCAAGCTGGAAATCAGCATCTGTACAGCGCTGCTCAGGCAGGAAGCAAGGCTCAAGACTGAGCTTAAAAAAGGATCCTGGGACCATAAGGGAGGGTGGAGTGAGGAAGGCAGGAGGCACATGAGTTGCTATGCGTGACTCTTCAGAGTAGTAAGGTTAGGTGATTAATGAAAGTATAATCTTATAAGAAACATACAGGAAATCTCCTTTGGTCTTGCATGAAAGAAAAATTAGCTGATTTTATAGAAATTATATACGAGGCAATAATTTCTTTTGTGCTAACTCTAGTCATTCATATTTTGCTGGTACACATAATAAGAATTGTATTCAGAGAAAACGCCACTGTTCAGCGTTTCAATTTACTGATACAGAATTTCAATGGCACTTCAAAGCATTTACAGAATTCAAGCAGAACTTCTCCAGATTGCCTGAGGGAATTTTTGATGCACAGACAGGCATCATGACACAAACTCTTGGTTTTGTGAAGTTTTGGTAACCTCCAAGGAAACCTGGGCTTATTACTCATACCCACCGCTTATAAAGTAGTCTAATGAAAAACAATACCTACAGAAAATACAGTGGTCACCACTGAATATGTTTGCCAAAAATTACCATTCTATCAGTCAGACTATCCCCTTCCATAGAACAATCCTTGGTCTCTATCATCAAGTTTTCAAGTTCTTTTTGGAAGACTTCCCTTTCTCAGCACTGAGTATTCACAGATTAGTTTAATTTTAAGGTACTGGAATAAAGTGAAGTTTCATCTGCTCTAAAGCTTCACACTTGCACTGTTCCCCAAGAAAGAAAAGGCAAATGTGTAAGTCCTTTAATGTCATTACTGCTTATAACCTCTCCTTTATTTTCAAGCGTTGACATGATTCCTAAATAGTGCCAGGGACATTTTTAATGAAAATCACAATTATATTTTATTTAAAATTCTTACCAAAATGTATCAAAAATTCTAATTTCAGCTTTTCCTTATTTTGCAGAAGTTCATCAGGAAGCAAGAAAAAGTATGGCAGAAAATGGAACTGTATTTTCACATTTTGAATGATTGTAGGTATTTTTCAGCTAACTGAAATCTGGCATTCGTCTGGTCTCACAGTCTGTCTCAAACCTGTCTGTTCTGGCTGAGCTAAAAGACAGACTAACTAAGTAAAACTGGAATCTTCAGTACAACACAGGAATTCTTTGCAAAATGTACTAGGCTGCTAAAGGACTGTTATATGATATGTTTCATACTGGAGAAAATGTGATACTATCTACCACAGTACATGAAAAGGGGTGTGCACATTACTTTGCTAAGTAGAGCATCAGAATTTTTATAATTGACATTTTCCCGCTACCAGTGGAGTATGCTGTGATTTGCAGAGTTAGTTGAGACAGTCTCTATACATACAGATTTTGCTAAAGGTTTCCATGCTACAGAATTTAGTTAGACTTCTTTCATGGACTTTTACTTTTCGTAGTTAATAGAATCTTAGACAGCGTCAGTATGAAATTGAATCATGTATCTCTCTACCTTTGGTTTAACACATTGAGTACTTAATATGCTCAATAGCCATCAAGCTCTTATCAGTCATGATCTATTCTAGAAGTCTGAACGTACAAATTTCATATACAATTACTAGAGAAAATTCAGACCTTGATGAAATCATATTCTTTGCAGTTATAGTAACTTTAATAGCTAAAGACAACTGGCGATACAGCTGAATGCATCATAAACCTAATAACCTTCTTTTATAGTTAACCAAACAGCTTCTTCCTCCCCCTACAGTAACTGAAGAACAAATTATCAATAATAGGCAGATGGCCATTAGCATAATCCATAAAGCCAGAAGACATTACAGTACTTTGTATCTATCAACACTGATTAACAGCATAACGTTTAATTAGCCTCCGTGAAAAGAACAGTGAGTAACAGGGTAAGGATATGACAAAGGAAATGGTTTTAATAATACACTGGATGTTTTTCAAAGTGAAATAATTTCCAGCTCACAGGCTCTTCAGCAAAGGGCACTTTAGCAAGGATTGGTTCAGAATATGCACACTGATCAAAACAAGGAAAATTACAAGTTTTCATAGGCATAAATTTAGCTAAAGTATTAGAATCTGAGCAGAAATAATCTTCTAAGAGCTGAACAAATTCTAGCTTGCTAATAAAAAAACAAATGGATTAAGGGATAGAGGCATATTGTGACTGCAGGAAGAAAAGGCTGTATATTAAAGCCTGGTTAGCATTGAAAAATTTTCCTTGGATTATGTCCAACAGGCCTTTGACAAATCCTCTTTTGCTGATCTTCATTAAACCAAATATATATCTATATATACCTATATAAAAATATAAAGTTAAATTTAAAGACAACAAAACATAACAGCTGAAGTCTCAAATATTTTTTAAATAGTATATAAAAAAATACAGTGATTTAGACTTAGCCATTTCCTGTTTCATAGTCTATTTTAGTGGCAACAATAATGCAAGGTAGGTAACTCGCTTTTCTGGTGAAAAACCTAAATTTATGTAAATATTGAAGGATGCGTGTTCAACTGGACAATGTTTTCAAAATACATTGGATGTTTGATGGAGAGGTCTGAGCACTGTATCACAAAGCTAAATATAGCTCTATGTAAACAAAATTCATCAAGCACACAGAGAAGGCAATGACTGTCATTAATGTGTATTCAAATGCACACACTATTGTGCTATTCAGCAGACAGCATCTCTAAATCAGAGAAAACTGAGGAGTATAATTTTTTATGTCACCTGTATTTGATACTTAAGTGTATCACCATTCTTTCCATTACAATCTCTTCCAATCTCAGGTTATCTGAATGAGAAAACATGCCATCAATATGGCTGCAGATGGCAGACATGAAATTGTAACACAGATACTGTCACAATTTGGATATGTGTGGTGGGAACAGAGATGTGGCATCAAAGTATAAAATTCTTTCTCTTGCAGTAGACTACAGTTATATTAGTCTCTTGCTATGAGCTATACTGAAGACATAGCTACAGAAAAACATGCAGTAATACCAATGGCTGTGGATCTAAGTTATTTTCTTCCCTCTTCTGTCTGAACAAGATGGTTATTAGCTCAGTGGAGAATGGGAACAGCTGGGAGAGCTGGGGCAGAGCTGTCAGTCAGAAACGTGGACAGAATAAGAGGCAGACATAAGTTCCTAGAGTTGCCAGTTGACAAGTGCCTGGAAAAGAAAAACAGAGTGGTATGTTTTGCTCTTTTGATTCAAAACATAGATGGCTCCTAGTGCAGACTATATATCATGGGAGAACAAGAAAGATTCCATGTGGGAACATCCAGTTCAAGAATCCATATTCTCATTAAGCATGCAATTGAATGAGATAAGCATCTGTGCAGAAAAGTGAGGATGCAGTCACAAGCCACAAGCCACATCAGGGGACTAGCTTAAGTCAGATGCAAAAAGTGAGATATATTGTGAGGGACAGGCTCTGTATCTGCAGATGCCTCACTGAATGGTATAACTTATCTGCTAAAACATACTACCACCTGTTACTGGAGAAAACAGCACACAGGCACAAGGTGCATCAGATGGTACAACCTACTCCAACAAAAACATTTGGAAAGGTAATATTACTGGAAGAGTTTGAAAATTAAAAGGGATTTCATACCCCTACCAATTCTTTCTGAAAAGGAGATTCTTTGGACAGCTAAGTAGTGTTCCAGGTGGGAAGTGCAGGAGAAATTCCTTTCTCCCTACTTGAAAAGACCTTAAGAAAACTGCAAGTCATAGTGTTGTTGAGCTTCATAAAGCTGCTTCATTAACTGCCCATCTCAACTGAGGTTCAGCTAAACCTAGATTAGTGCTTCACAAGATTACAAAATGTGCTTCTCAAATCCATTTTCTACCTTTCTACTTCTATCGAACTCATATCAGAAAAGGAAAGGAAATACTGAGATTTAGAGAAGGTCTCTGAAGTCTCAGGCTATTTCTATTAAAATGTTCTGATGGCAGAGTCTCCCAATGCCTGCAAATGCTGTACAGAATACCTATGAATGGACAAAATAAAAATTCACCTTTTGGTGCAAAGATAATGGGCTTGATGAGGCTGTTAGGATATATAAGGGTACTTCTTTCTAATTAATTTCTTTAGTACCGGACTGCTTGAATATATAATTAGATATGTTTTACGGACTTATCTGTGGCCAACTTTTCACTTTGTATGTTGATAACTCTAGGCATCTCTCATCCCCAGTTCAACAGCTTTCCTCTTGTTGATAGAACAAAGTATACAAAATATTATAGAGGTAGAACATGGTATCTTAAGCATCAATCTTTTACATTGTTCTATTGTGTGATATAACCAGAACTTGCCACATATTCCAATTAGTTGTAGCAAATTAACTGTCCTTGCCTTGTCATAGGCAAGGACAGTTCATTTGGCCTCACTGTAGCATTTGATCTTGTGAATTCTTAGCTAAGAATGAAGGTATTAAAATTAATTTTTTTAGCTAAGATCTTATTAAGATGATCCCTTCTTGCACCAATGTCCATTCAGAAGGAAAGATGCTCACTTGTGTGGTGCTTAGAAAATTCTACCTACTTCAAAGGATGAAGAAATTCAGAAAAAATTTCAGAGAAACCACAAGTAAATACAAACATTAACTTCATTTACAAAATCGACCTTAATCCAGATATGTCTGAACATTTTGTTGGCTTTTTTGATGTTGCTGCTCACTAAGCATTGATTTCACAGAACACTGACTCATGGCTCCACGATCAATATACTGCATGATGACTCCCCATTCCAAACTCAGCACTGTGTAGGCATGATTTAAGTTCTCTTTTCCTAGATGCATCACACCTTACTTTTGTCCACAGTGAATTTGACTGATTTCTTTTCTTGCCCAACAGAGTTTGTAAGTTCCTTTTTGAATTCCATATCATTAGGAATGGTATCATGTAAAGAACAATGTCATTTTCAGACCTCATTGTTTATTGTTTTCTCCAGTTCATTAATGAAGATCAATTTTTACTGATCCCAGACAGATCCTGCACTGATCCTTGGTCAATGCTTTTCCATAGTGAGAAGTGATCCTTTGTTTCCTATTATTTAATCAGTGTATCAAAGAATTATTCCATGAGTCCTGAAACAGGTTAATTTATTTAATAATTTTTCAAGTGGAAACATGTCAAAAAACAACTATATAAAGTCCACTTATATAAAGATATATAAAGAAATAAAGATATTCTTTATCTTTTTTCTTTTTTTTCTTTATTTTTTTTTTTACTGAAATCTTCCCATAAAACCAGAAAATAGCGAGGCATGATTTTCCTTAACAGAAGACATGCCAACTCTTTCCCAATTGATGACTTTTATGCATGCACTCAATGACCTTGTTTTTTGGTTAGATTCTACCACACAGCTAGGATGGACCTCAGATTCACTGGTCTGTAGTTCCCAGGATTCTCTCTCATGTCATTTTTGTAAATTACAATTACTTTGACTGCCCATCTCTCCTCTGGTTCAATGTCTGTTCACACACCTTGGTTATCAGTTATGCAATTTCACATTTCTATTCCTTTAGGCATCTCAGGTGAATGCTATTCAATTCTGGTAACATATTAGCATTAAACTTATCTATTTGATCTAAATTTGCCATTGAATCAACCTAGCTCCACTAGCCTATAGGTTGCAAAGACTGTAGTGCTGTGATGAATATAGAAACATCACCAAAATCTTCTGAAGTAAAAAACAACACACAGAATTTATTTAGATCCACTTTTATCACTGTGCATTTGCTTCATCATGGTACTGACTTCTGCTTTTTGCTGTATTAGGAAGTACTCCTCTGTGATCTTGCACACCCTCTGAAAGGTGCTTTTCAAAATTTTTTTGGGTCTTCTTACTGTTCAGATACCGTTTGAAATGTCACTTTTCATGACTTTTCAGCTCTCCTCTTTGGGGCAAGTTTTCCATTCTTGATCAATGGCTTTTCCACTACGAGATCCTCCTTAATTTTTATGTTGAATTTCAAAGCGAGGCTTGGCCTCCATTTTGTTTTCAGTTGAATTGTGGTACATAGTTTACATGGGTGTCTAACAGATTTTAAACAGCCTGTAGGCTGCTGGCAGGTCTTATTACAAGGTCATTTGCCCACTAGTAACTTTAAATTAGTCCCTATCCACTACTTAAGAGCAAAGGCAGAATAGCACTTTTTTTCCCTACATTCCAAGACTAGTTGCTGTAGGAATCAGCCATTTATTGCATCCAAAAATTACATCTCTATGGCTTGCACCACTGATTCAATCTACATAGTCTACAGTTGAATTATTCCATTATTACTCCTTTCCCTGTATTTGCAGCCTCGCTAGTGCACTTAACATTTCTGCATCACTATAATTCTCCTAACTAATGGATTTGTAATGCAAGCCTCATGATACCTTTATTTTGCAAAAGAATTATTCTACAGGGATGCTATAGCAATTCTCTTTTTCTGTAATGTTTTTATCCTGCTACCATTTCACATATTCTTCACACACAGCACCACTACCCCATGCTACTCTGCCATTCCTGTATAAAGGGTAAGCTGCCCACTGATTATCCCACCTTTAAGAGGTCTCTGAGATGCTCAGGGTTGTCACTTGAGGCCATGCTTTCTAATCTCCCCATTGTAATATTTAGATTGTTAATGTTTAGATTGTTAGCAGTGATTCAGAAGCACCTGCCCTGACTTCTGCAAGTGCCAGTCAGTGGGCATTTCAAGCAGTCTGCCTTTCCCTTTTATTGTTAATCTGCCATTAATTTCCCTCTCTGCTCTTTCAAAGTGCAGTGAGTACTAACTTTGTTGCCCTCATTAGTTTTGTTGGTCCAAACCATTGGTGCTCTTCCACAACTGTTGGCTTTCTCACTCCTTTTACTTAAATACTCCTTCTGAAGTTTTAATTTTCAGTGCCAGAAGATCAGTTCCATTTTGATTAAGGTACTACTACAATTTCTAAAACATATAAGTAAAGCCACACTGACTCATACCTTTCTTATGCAATTGACATCCATAATCCTGCAAAACATATATTTATTACCTTCTTTAAAAAATCAAAAGAAAATTCTTTAAGTATGGTATGATGCTGCTCTTTTATAATGGACACACTTAATCCTTTGATATTTGAAATTTGTATGTAAAGAAAAAAGTTTAGAGAAAATACAAATCCCTTCAGGCAGTATCTCAATCTGAACTGTTATGGTGTATATTTTGATATCTGCTGCCTTTTAATATAGAAAGGAACTCAGATGAAATAAACATCAAAAGAGAGGACAATTAAATGGATTAAGGCAAATTCAGACTGGCTTTACACTTTGTTGCTTGATAATTTTTCTGAAGTTATATTTTGATATCTTCGTTAGAAACATGCCTACCATTCTGGCTAAAGGAAAGCAATTAACTTCCTTAAAACATTTATTAAAGGGGTTTATGAAAATAGCAGCTTGCTTTTTAAAGAACTAGGCAACTATCTTATTTTATTGCCTGTTTAATTTACAGTTTATTCATAGAATCATAGAATGGTTTGGGTTGGAAGAGACCTTTAAAGGTCATCTAGTCCAATCCCCCTGTAGTCAGTAGGGACATCTTCAACTAGATCAAGTTGCTCAGGGACCTAACCAACCTGATCTTGAATGTTTCCAGGGATGTGACCACCTCTCTGGGCAACCACCAGTGCCAGGGTTTCACCACCCTCATTGTGATCTGGATGCACAGAAATCTGGCTTCATGACAATGCATCCTTGCATCACCTCAATTGGTAGAAGTCCTCTCCAGAAACCTTCTCTAGCTCCACATTCAAACCCAGCTCAGATCTAATTATGCTCAGACATGCAACTTCAAAGATGAAACTGAATCTTCCATTACCATCCTCAATTCAAGACCTGATTCAAACCTATTCAAAAGTAACTGGAAAGCTTTCTTTGATAGAGCTTTAAATATCCCCTGGATTCTTGGCTTATCTGAAATAGTCTACTGAGTAAAACATAGGTGGTGTAACTATAATATGTCTGTTTATACTCAGTGACCAAAATGCAAAATTTTACAATTATGTTTAATCAGGAAGACAGCTTGTTTGTCAGTAAAAATCAATGGAGTTCTTGAATGGATCACAGTTGCAGCATTCAGGCCTCGCATAGTATTGTCAACTGCTTTTAGATACCAAAGAGCCAGGAATGGGATTGACTTTCAGCCTTTTATAAGGTCACCAAGACCTACAGTTGATCAGAAAGTGACAGGAACTGTGCTGAACTACTTATCCTTTTAATTACCTATTGGTCTGTGAATTTTATGACTACAGGGCTATTTCTGAGTCAAATCTAGTAAGAATACCAAACTCAGTATGTTGTCATATGAATGAACTTTTTTTTTCCTTAAATATGAGTGAAATTAATCCAAACATTTCTTTTGCTTTACATGTGCAATTAGCAGGGACATTTTTCATTTTCTTAAGTGTCAATTTCAATCTTCACACTTGACATAAAAGTTGACATATTTTTAGACAATAGAATTGACTAGAACATTTTAAGTATTTTAGAGTGTGGTAATTGCAGATCTTCTGGCATTAAATCAATTACAGGAATGGCAAACGTTGTACCTAAGTAGTTTGAGGCAAACAATATCTCATCTTCTGCCTCTGTCACCTTCAAATTAGCACGTCAGTAAAACACTTGCCATGTAAAATCCTAAGGTTGCTTACATAGCTCTGCTCAGCTTTAAGTTTTCTGTAGAAATGATTTGTGCAAGGAGAGTTTCAATGCTCTAGTATATCCTTTGCTGCTGACATCTCAAGAAGTTGTTTGTTTGTAGATTACTTTAGATTTACCTTAGCAATTATGAAATACAAATAACTCTAAAGAGCCAAAGTGCAGCCTTAGTATATTCATAATCCCTCTGTCACACAGTTTTTGTGGGTTTTTAAACAATATGTAACTCATAGTAGATGAGTCAGCCTGAAGATGGCAAGCCTTTGTCTGAAATCATAGCAAGAGCTACTTGGTTTACCTTCTTTACTTCACCAGAATTTTTTGAAGTTGCAGCTGCACTTTCAGGGGTGGAATATGCGGATGGTGACCATATTATAAATGTCTAAATCCTTCTACCACACACTCAAAATTTGACTGCAGAAAATACAGGGAAAGAGGAAGATAATTTTCAAGAAGCAGTGCTTAGCAGCATTCTTACGAACTTATGTGTTCTTGATTTACTGCTATTTGCTGTCTTTCGTACATCCCAAGAATCACAATGCTGTAAACAGGTAAAATCTCATTTTGGAGGACACGCTGATGTCTCTGCCTTAATGATATCTAAACCAAGATACATCTATTATAGAAGCTATTTTTAACTAATAAGGCTGTCAGTATTCTTACACTGTAAGTGCTTAGGTTATAGTTGTAGTCAGTTCCAGGAACTGCTGAGAGATCTCAGCTTTGCTAACGCACATGAACAAATGCACTTCCATCTCTCTTAACCCAGCAACACATTTCTCTTTTAGGGTGTGAAAAAAATGAAAGAAGGAAATGAAACCCTTTTCTTTGAGTAAAGACAAAA
>JAAGNO010004848.1:3482-18315 GCA_033439905.1 Ceryle rudis | reverse complement strand
ACTTTCAGGACCTGTCTGGATGCATTTCTGAGGGATCTGCTCTGGTTCTGTCCTGCTCTGGCAGGGGGGTTGGACTCGATGATCATCGGAGGTCCTTTCCAGCCCCTACCATCCTGTGATGCTGTGATTAAAGGTGCCCTTTATACACAGTGCCATTCACAGCAAAATGGTTTCGAATTCTAACAGAAATTTGTTTCTAGAGGCGATTGTTTCAAAGGAAAAGTTTGGTTTACAGACTTCTAATTTTTCCTTATTATCTACATGTCTTAACCCTTAGCACTTTGCATCAGCAGCTATTTTAATTAAGCATCCCCAAACCTCATCTCAGGATTTTCATTTGATTGGATTCTTTCACAGAAACAATGCCAGCTTGTGCTTCTGAAAATTTTATGAGCTCCTCTTTGAGATTTGTGCACTAGGCAGAAGTGGTGCAGATACCTTAGGATCCTTCAGGCTCTGCCAAAGACAGAAGTATTTATTTTGGTAAATAAGTGTAGTATTTATTCACAACTTACTAATTTTGGTAAATAAGTCTAGCACTTATTTACAAAGCATTTATTTTGGTAAACAAATTTAGCATTTATTTAGGTAAATACTTACCAAAATTCATTAGCTTATTACAGCAACCAAAATTTCCAGGAATTATATTCAATTATACCAGATAGCAACCTGCAGGGTAATTAACCAGCAATTAACTACTTGAAAATATATTCACTTGGTCACTTGAGAATGGGACGCCTGCTTAGTCTGAATTTTAAACAAAGAACACTGGTTTGAAGTAGTGCGAGGGTAGCTTCAGCAAAACCTTGCCAAGAGTTCCTGGGACACCAGGCCCAGTTCCTCAATACTGGTGTTAACGGGCACGTGACCATTCCCTTTCCTCATAGATTCAATCTCACCTATTTTAGCACAGTGATGCTCAGCAGCATCAGGCTGGGATATCCGTCATCATGTGGAGCGTGCTGTACAAAAAACACAACCCTGTCTCACTGGGTTTGCAATCTAAATTACAGGATTTATGTTTGTAGAAAGACTTGCAGAGATGGGATTTAACTTCTATAGCTCATTTTGTACCAGGGGGTTTGCACATTATTATTGTTTATGAATGGAAAAAGCATCGACTTTTAACGTTGAGATGAATTTTAGCGGATGGTTTGAAAGCTCTGCAAAGTGTTGCGTGAGGTGCGCAAACTGAACATGTCGTATATCTTACCAGCTCTCCTCTCCCTACTTATTTTACATTTAATTCTCTTCACTGAATCAAAGGGAGCCAGAGCACTCCATCTCTGGGAGTAAGCAAATGTCCTTTTTCTCAAGTAAAATACATGCTTTTGGATGAACTTGTTCTCCCTAGAACAGTTCCTCCGCAGGCAAGACACGTTAGCAAATCATTTCCATGGGTATAACAGTCTTCCTTTCACATTTTCTATCTGTTACTATTCCATCTCAAACTATTTCAAGGTAACTTTAGGAATAAATTGCGGAATTTTTTTTTGAAACGATGGCTTAGATACTGATATTTCTATTTAGGTTCTGACTTTTATGTCTATTTTACTAACTCCAAACGTTCACACTTCTGTGCTCACCTCGTATCCCTCTGTTAAATAAAGTCAAAAAGCATTTTCCAAAGGTTTTAAAAAAATATATATCTATTTGAGGGGAAGAGGAAAAAGAGCAAGAAAGTTTACCACAGGCAGGTATTGTCTTTTTACAAGTCTTCTCCCCATAGCTTACTATAGTCAAAATACCATAACCACAGCAGCATCTTCCAGATTGCAAAGAGAACTCATTACTCCAACATGTTTGCGGTATCACGATAGGACTTACCAAATATCTGCATTTATATGGGAAATCAGAAAATTGCTGTTGAAAACTAGGGAGGAAAAACAAGAAGTGAGATGGAAGCAATTTTACCTGCGCAAAATTAAGGTTAAATTATAAACCAGCTACATTTAAGCCATGGTTTCCAAACACAGACGTACATCCCAGGTTTTTATGTATGATATAAGGCATGCTTAAAACTTGGCCCTCAAACTGCAACGTTTGGCTGTCTTTCTGTGGGGCTGTGTAGGGGATAAAGACACATTTTGTCTTCACATGAGCTGTGGAATGACTTTGCTGTGGAATCTCTTTGCTATCTGGTCTCAGCAAAAGGGCTGAAGAAACTCTGCTCTTTTAGGTCTAGGTGCATTTTCACTCCAGCATGTTTGTGGTACCCTTCTCAGCTTCCCCACTAAAAGCCCTCCCTTTCCCTCCTTACTTTCATATGACTCTATTTTATTCTTGTTCCCCAGCCAGGTGTTTTTTTGGCAGGGTCCAAACTGTTCTCATGGTCACACTCCTCTTTGAAGTCAAAGGAAGCATTGAGCCATGAAGATCAGGCTTATGAAGTTTTTATCAACCAACATAAATCCAGGTGACCTGTACTGACCACATTTTCAAACCTGTCTGAAAATTAATTTCAGTTTTCCAAGCCTTTTTTTTTTTATATATATATCTATATAAACATTCAAGGGAACCACAACAGTCTTGGATGCTTTAAACTAAACTCACTTTATGACAGGTATCTGAACTTCTGATGCTTGCTTATGGTCAGCTCTCCACCTCCTCTCCCTCCACATCCCACCACTCAGTCTCCTGGGCATCTCACGTGTGCTCTGAGGAATAAATCACAGTCACTTGTTCACATTTCACCTCTCTTTGAAGACCCACTGATGTGGGTCTGGCACATGACCCACTGTACAATAGCATTGCAGCTGTTCTGACATTGCAGGTTATTTTTTTTTAAGCTACTATTAAGCCTTTTAATTCAATTATACAACTTTGATAGCAACCCAAACAGCCAACCAGAGTGACGGGAATACTTTGGGAGAGTGCACTTGTTGCAAAAGTAACACATAGATGGAAAAAAAAAACCCAAACAAATCAAAAAAACAGCCAAGCATCTCTCCATCCCTTCTTCTTCCCCCTCCCCTCCCATACAGGCAGTTTTGTTCTGGCTGTGATGTAAAGCCCCATGGAAGGAATAGAAGCATCTTCCCTGACCTCCGGAGCCTGTGTATCCTCCAGCTCTGCAGGGCGGGCAAAGGGGAGCCATAAATTCTTTCTTCAGGCCATTTGGCAGAACTAATCTCTTTTAATCTGCTCTCTTTACGACATCTCTTTGGTCTGACAAAACTCCGATTTATCGACTGTCAGGAAAGACCACGAGGTCTCTATCCTTCTTCAGTAGTTCCCTTTCTGCAGCGGCGTTGAGTGGTGAGGGACTGAATTTAAAGGAAGCCTTCCACTTGCTGAACTCTGCTAGAGTTGCATGGTGGTCTGTCAATCATAGAATCACAGACAGGTAGGGGTTGGAATGGACCTCTGGAGATCATCAAGTCCAACCCCTCTGCCAGAGCAGGGTCACTCAGGGCAGGCCACACAGGAACAGATCCAGGTGGGTCTGGAAAGTCTCCAGGGAAGGAGACTCCACCACCTCTCTGGGCAGCCTGGGCCAGGCTCTGTCACCCTCACAGGAAAGAAGTTTCTCCTCATGTTGAGGTGGAACCTTCTATGCTCAAGTTTATACCCATTGTTCCTTGTCCTGATGCTGGGCACTACAGAGAAGAGATTGACCCCTTCCATTTGACACCCACCCCTCAGATATTTATAGACATCCATAAGGTCCCCTCTCAGCCTTCTCCTCTCCAGACTAAACAGCCCCAGTTCCCTCAGTCTTTCTTCACAGGGGAGATGCTCAAGTCCCAACATCATCTTCCATAGCCTCCTCTCTCCAAGAGGCAGTATTGTTCTAGTTCTAAAGCGATAGAAAATGTACATGCATTTGACAAATTAATGAAAAATTAGGACTCTGTTTCATTCAAGCGACACTCCTCTTCCTCTCAGCAAAGGAGAGTGTGGCATGGAAGAGAACAGCTGGAAATACATCATCCTCACAGTGAGGTCAGCAGGCGTTTGGCCAGCAGCCCCAGTGCACCCCATGGCAGCCCAAAGGACAGCACTGTCCCACCTGTGCCACTTCATCCTCTATAAAACCCATTAGAATCGCTCACGTGGGACCCAGGATTAGCACCTTCCTCCCCTATTTTCAGGGTGGGAAATGAGATGACATCTCAGGGCTTTGTGACAGTTCCAGGGATTAGCCCCATGAGTTTACTGGTTCCCTCCCCAGCGTGGTCCCTGGGGAAGGAGCGTCTGCAGTTCATGAAGTAGTTTGATTTAGAGATGGGAAAGAGAAGAGAGGACTTAAAAATTCATTGGATAAAAATAATTACCTTCTCTTCTGAAAAGCTATTTCTTATTTTTACTGAATCTGGCAAGACTGCATCAAGCTAATTAGTTAGGGAAAAAATATTATTTATACCAGATTAGCTCTTAAATGTCCTTAATAAGATATTCATCGGCATAATATTGTGAAGGGCAACGGTTAAACATTAACTGTTTTGGCACAAACAGAACGACAGCCATCCAGAGTGTAGAGGCCAAGTGATTCATCCAAGGTCACACAGCCTGCAGCAGGAGCACAAACTGAGTACCAATCTTCTGCACACCGAGTCAGGGCTTTTACCACCAGCTCAGCCTTCCTCTCTCCTGATTCCCTGAACCTATTCTCTCAGAATCATCACAGGACAGAAGGTGGGATTCGAATGCAGCTACGTACGGTGTTTACTGTCTCACCCCAAAGACTTTAATGGAATTCATCTGGATAAAGTTAGTCTCATGCACACTGGTATTTGCAGAACTGGTCCCTGAATGAGAAATACTTTAACACACGTGCCCTGCAAGGCAAAAAAAAACCCTTTGGACTGCTCTTTTCTGCTACATCTATACGTTGCAGCTCTAAATCATAAACATAAGGTAAAACTACTGCAAAGCCTCGACGGAGCCTGGAGTCGAAAACGATCTGTTTTGGTCTGCTGGTTTGAAAATGGTTTTCTTGATGAAACTCATGAGTCCACTGGAGACTGAGACACAGATGGATGAGCTGAGCATATGATAAACCTGCTGCATGAGTTTGTAGTTAATTGCCCATCATCTTTTTTGTCTCGCCATAAAAAATTTCACGCCCACCTTGCACAGGAAAGGTAACCTGAGTGTCAGAAACCATTTGTCTCCTGTGCTTTCTCTGCTGCATCATCCGCTCGTAGAGCGCTGTAGAGACAAGAGGAATTTGCTAAGCCTTTTTACAGATGAGACGCACTGCACCCTTGATCAAATGATCTCCGATCTCTAATGAGAAGAAACACCTTCCAGAGTCATTTGCATACTAATATCTTTATTTCCAAAACAACGAGCAGAGCCGTGAGAAGATGGCGATTTTATCTGCGCGAGCTAAGCGCGGAGAGCTTGCAAAGAAACCACCTCCCCTGACACCATGGGCATGGAGGATACTCAGCAGGGAGAGAGGCTGAGGGGTCCAATATGGGCAACTGTAAATGGGTGGGAAGACTCTACGAGAAGCATCTCTACCCTACCAGCTCCTGCTGGGAAAACAGCTCCTACCTCCAGCAGAAGACAGGGTGTGAGGCTGGTGGTTAACCTGCAGGACAAGGGGCCTGGAAATCAGGAGCTGATACAGCAGATACCATCAGTGCTTCTCAGATTTGCTCATCAATGGCACATTGCTCTCTGTTTTCTGTTTTATTATTATTCAGGGACAAAATATTGCAGAAACAGGAGTTCAGGAGTCTTACTCTGAGCAATAAGGCAGCCAAAAGACTGTCTCACCACCACACTTCTGACTCCGCTCTCAAAAAAATCTCCTTTTTTTGCTTGGATGGCACAAAACCAAAAGGCTGCACTACCCTGTGACAGCTCAAAGGCAAACGGTGTCAGTCTGCTGGGCCATCAGGTCTCCTGCCTTCCAGCATCTCTGCTCATCTGATCTGAGCCTGTTTAACACCAACTATTAAACAAGGGGGGGAAAAAAAAAAAAAAACTTCCTGGACTGAATCACACCACAGAAAATTGAAACCTTTTCTCCATCCTAGTGGTGGTGCCCAACTGGCCACCTAGAAACAGCCAAGACTCGTAGTGATGTCAGAACTTCCCCAGTAAACAGCTTTCCTTCTGCAATCAGATACTTTAAGTAGGAATGAGCAAAGTCTAATGGACAGTTAAAGGAATTAGCCTCAATTTCCCTCGTGTGCTTTACAGTTCACGGCTCTGATTTACAGAACTTAAATCTTTGGCAAACAGATTTATCCCGTTTCTCTCACCCTGTCCATGGCTCTCCTCCCAGTACCAGCAGAAAGGAGAGGAACTGCCAACACAGTGCACATTGAAAAGCTTCTGGAAAGAAGGAGGACTCTGATGAACATCTAATTTTAGAGTTTACTGAATATAAGCAGAAATGTCTCACAGAAGAGGAAACAAACTCTTCCGACGGTCACCATGCAGCCTAAGCTGAAGCATTAATAACACTGGTAATTGATGTGGGGGGTCTATATTAATTAATCTAAGAGAGTGGCTATTTTAAGCACTTGAGAAGTAAAGAAATGACTAAAAAAAATACATAGTCCTCTATTGAAATAGTCTTGTTAGCATTAGGAGACACCGCTCTCCTACAGGTGCCTGCGACAGCACGTTGCAGCTGACCATTTTTCCCCATCAAAGTAAGAGGAGCCATTCCATATTATATATGTTTCCTTCAGACTGTATTAGAACAGCCATTAAATGAAAGGTGGGTTTTGCCATATCTTTCAAAAGGCTGCCACCATATGGGGGATTTGTTTCAATACAAGGCTCAGGTTTGACTTCTTGCAAGTAGATCTTACGGAGGCATCAGCTCAGCCTCCAGGTTAGCCGAGGAGCTGTGGTACCACATGAGGAGTAAGGACACAGAAATAGCTGCCTGCTGCAAAGGGCTCGGGGCTGCAATTACCTTCCTCTTCAAAAAATCTGCACTTGCTGCAGAAATGTGTCTTTTGTCTATTTGTGTTACGAATGGTTCCGTGCATTTCGAGCTGCGTAATTTAAATTCTGCTGCATCGTGGCTAAAACAACCAACTTTCCCTCTATGTGATTTCAAGGATTGCTGTCACTGACTGACATTTTCTCATCTTGCCACCTGAACAATTTAAACATCCATAATGCTTGTCTACATCTTTTTATAATGAAGAACTTTTCCTACACATCATTTTAGCAGTGATGTTGCCATTACAATGAATTATTTTATGAGTATCCTTGTGGAAGGTGGTGATGGGCATGGCATCAGGAAGAGCAGCCCAGATGAGTTTCTGATGAGGTCTCTTCTGCCACCCTCATTCAGCAAGCAGAAACCCTCAGCGTGTTGTTCACCAGCATCTTGAACATGAGGAATGAAACCACTCAGCTTAAACCTGCACACAGAAATAAGTGGTTTGCTGACCAGTAGCTGCGGAGATGAAGCAGAACATGCTCACCTGCCCAACAGGGTATGAGAGGATGACCTGAACCTGGATGAGATGAACAAGCAATGGGTGAGTAGTGAAAGCTCTTACTCTGCAGCCTTGTGGGAATAAACAGAAACCAAAGACAAGGTTTTTTCCTGGATTTCTATTGGAATTAAGACAAACTAAACCAAATGAAAGTGAAATGAAGAAAGCGTGAAGCCCTTCCTTGCATCCCAATTCCTCCACAGGATCCGACACTATTATATACCAGAGCAGCTCTGTTGCTAATCCTGTGGTCACATAGGTTTACACCAACTGAAGAACCTAAAAATTGCCTAAAATTGTACATGAATTTGATAAATAAAGCTCTTTCTTTGTCTCTCAGTAGAAAGGATCAAGCCAGAGATTCTTCCTGTCAAGTTACAAATGCTATCTAAAGATCAAGTCCCAATCTAATGCAAGTGTTTGTTCAACAAAATACTGTAGTACCTGCACACAGAGGATAAACAGAGTAAGGACTTTCAAATAGTACTGTCCTTAAACCTCATTCTTCTTGCGGACATATTTTCAGAGGACAAACAGAGACAGGTTACGTGCTTTGCATGGAATATCAAAGCAATGTCCTGACCACCGTGCCAGTTCACTCTCTAATGCACATGTCCTCGAAGAGGTAAATAGCCCAGCACTGACTCCCAGAAGAATGTGCAACTCTGTAGATTCCACTCCCATTAAAACAGTCTAATTTACCCAAGCATTTCTTACACCGTTTGCGGGGCTTTTGAGCTACTGCATTCGCCTGGATTTGAAAGGCAGGAGGCACAACATGGACACAGTGTGAAAACAGAGCTCTGAGGAGGCAATTCCTGCCCCAGGCTCACTGTGCTAGATCCTCATGGATGTGCTGCGGAGGAGGGAGGTGGGCAGTGTGTGACCGAGCAACAACAGTCTTCAGCAATGCTCTCCAGTGAGGTTCTCCAGCTGGAGCTGTGGCCTCCTGACCACATGGAGTTCCACCCCCACTGGCTGAAGTCAAGTGGAGTCCATGAGGCTGCAGTGGTTTGGGGAGCAGATGCTGTGGCTGGTATTGCCTAGTACGACTCAAACGAGCTCATGTACACAAAGTAATACTGGAATTACACTGTACTTAGAGCAAGGCTGAGCACCCAGGTTCACCACAGTCCCCGATCTCCACCAGAAACTAACTTGCCACTCCCAAATGGGATGTAAAATGCCACAACCCTTCCTTTGACCAGACATCTACAGACCATTGCCAAAGCCCAAAACTGGCGTTGTCCGCCTGAAACAGGTCATTTCCAGGCTTATTTGTCCTTCAGAACATACATCCCTTTGACAATACAGAACAAATACCAGCACCTGAGGCTCTGTGCATCTCAAAGACGCTTTGTAACAAGAATTGCCAGATTGCTTCAAGCCAAAAGGCTAAATAATCCAGTCTCTGGCAGAGTCTAGGCACTAATGCATTTTCAAAGCAAGAATCCATTCAGTTTTTCAATACAGATACCACCCTATAAATCAAGGAATTTATGAGGACGCATGGCCTTTAAGGATTAAATTCCCCCATCTTTACTGTTGTCCCAAGAGAATCACTACAAATTCCAGGTAGTAATCAGGAAGGAGTTTGAGCCAGCAACATGTAGAGCTATAGGAATTGGCTTTACGGGTGAGGAAACAAAAATAGGCTCACATCTTCAAATTATAGAAGGATTTGGGTTGGAAGGGACCTTAAAGATCATCTAGTTCCAATCCACCTGCCATGGGTTGTCTGGGTCAATCACAGCACTCCTCAGGATATGGAGTGAGAACAACACCACCCGAATAAAATTGATGGCTCACTCTAAAAGATTAATTTCTTGTGCCATAAATAAATAAATGGGAAAGTACTTTTATTCTGGCTCTTCTATTTGCCCAGAATAAAGGTATTTTTGATCTTCGTAGGGATCCCTCCAGCTTAAATACTTGAAATACATATAGGACCATCTGGTGAGCTGATTACATAAACAAGAATATCCTGTACACTTCAACGGATTTATATTGATCCCAACTGCCAAGAACCCGGCCAATACATTTTAAGTTAGTTTTCCTCTGGCCCAGGGGGTGCTTTTAATTCTTTTATCTTAATAAGCCTTTTAAAAGGGCTTGACTTCCACACCCACCAGCCCAATAAGAAAATTGATACTTATTTCCACCCCGTTTACAGTCAAAGGAAAGTGCCACTGTTGCAGGGTTGGGGGGTGTGTGTCCTTTTTTATCTTATTTTAAACACTTCATACATTAATAATGGAGAACTTGAACAGAAACCCGCTAGGATCAATAGCCAGATTTAGCCCCCGGGGTGGAAAGTGACCCCTCTACTGGATTTACAGCTAGGATGACAAGATAGTACGTGAAGGATGGAATAAATATTGATGACATCTTGGCAGAGAAAAAATAGGTGAACTAGTATAGCCAAAGATGAAAAAAGCTCACTAATTTCAGGGCAAAATAATCACCATTAAACCCAAACCCATCACTTTCTTATTATAGATGAGATGTCATTAAATGAGAAATCTGAATTTCACCAAAATTTGGTCAGGTAGCCTATATTCACAAGACTTCCTTCCCTCCAGTACCTCTATGAAATGGCATTGAGCACGTAGCGTCAGCTCATCGCGTAACATAAACTGGTTTTAAAGAGATTAAACTCTGCACCTCTTTTGAGTACTGACAATGGTTAAAGAGAAAATAAGTTTTGGAGATTGTCTGTTCATCTGCTTTGGTCACCCAGTGCTCCACCACTGCCACCCAACCCTCTCAAAGAAATCCCACCTCCCATTTTGAATGGCAGATTGGTTACATTTTCATAAAAAACAAACCAGAAGTCTATGAAAACCTTCCCAAAGTGCTTTGAAGGTGTGAATTGTAACACCTCACAAGCTTACTTTTAAGCCCGTGCAGCAGTCACTTTTAAGACAACTTTTAACAGATTTTCAAAGCAATTTTCAAGACCGTGCACCTTTCAAGACCATGCAACAGTCACAGCCAAGGAACAAATACACATCGTCATGATCAGGAACCCTTTTTTGGCAGTCAGTAGCACTAAGAAAGGTGAAAACTGCCCTCAGCACAAGCTTTAGTGCTGACATTTATTTTGTGATTTATCCCTACAGATCTTATGTAACAGAATAAAAAAACCAAAGCACACTTGTGCAATTAATCCATTAATCAATGATAATGAAATAATTAGACAGGCACTCAGCCCCACTCTGCCTAGGGCACTTTCTGCCTTCCTGTAATTCTACATAAACCTGTAGACTTCTGTCCATAACAGAACTCATTCAGCACGTGAAGAAGAAAACTGCTGGGCCCTCACGAATATGAGGTTGGGGTGTCTCTGCATAACTCAGAGACCAGCATTTTTATTTTCCTTCTAGAGTGCCACTGGGTTTTACTAACAATGATATTCAGATCAGAGATTATTTGCCTCATAAATTCAGAGTATCCTTTATTAGCTGATACGGAGCTTGTGAGACTCCAACTCTAGAACAGCAAGAAGTCAATAAATGTAATAAATTCAATGTTCTCAGCCTATTTTTCCTCCGTCTGGCTCTACCAGTTCCCTTGAAATCCTGACACCATTGAAACACTCTCCTAACACCCTCCACTACAGTTAGCAGGGTTAAAAAAGGAAGAGAAAACAAGTAAAAGAGCTCTTAGTTAACAACGAGAAATTACCTAAGCGTGCACAGCTCCATCCTGAAATGAAGCAGCTTGAAAACAGAACTGCAAAACATTTTGGCAGCAAAATACAGTGGCTTCTGGTGCCTCATGCACACGAATGAGGATTTCACCTGTCCGTGGACCTTATCTCTTGACGCCAAGAAAACTGAGAAGATAAAGAAGGAAAGAAAAAGTTATTACACCTAAAATTTTATCATTAGCAACAACAGGTTTACAAAAAAATTAGTAAAGGACTGCTTGCCATGTTCCCCCTTACACAGCCTGGGGAACTGGCAAAACATCCTGTACGGTGTTGATTGCTGCAAAGCAACTGGAGCTTAAATGAGGTTTTATCTTTAGTAAGTGTTTATTTCACTCCCCATAAAGTAAAATGCAGCACAATTTAGAAATAATGTATTCACAGCCCTGAGTAGTATTGTGAACCTGTTATTTTTATTGCTTGCTGTGTAAAGAATATTTCATATTTAGGTAATAGTGGTGTTATGAAATAAATAAGTAGGTAAGATGCTGCATAGAAGAAAAAAAAAAACTAGGTGCAAAAATACACATACAATTATGTGCCTAAGCAGCAGAGAAATACATTGTGACTGCTCACAGAAGTTCTATAACTGTGAGAATAATCGCTTATTTGCATGTGCAATTATTCCAATTGCACATACAATTACATCAATCGCCCAATTACATCAACTGTTTTTCCAATCAGCTGAAAGAGAAAAGAATTACACATTTCTCTTTGCTGTAACGAAAACGCAGTTTGCATACACAAGGGGGAAAAAAAAAAAGGTATTTTTGTTTTCTGGAATATGAAATTAGATTACCTTGGGGTATTGTACTTCTCTGTTCTTGAATGAAGTATAAAAGTTGTTGTGGTATTAAAAAAACCAAAACAAAACAAACCAGCGTTGGGGTTGTTTTGTAGCTTGGAGCTTTGCAGTAACACCTTCTCTTGGGCCACTGTAATTACTGTACAGTATAGCATTATAATCAGAGAAGTTATTTTATATTTCCAATTAAGATGATATAGTCTTGGGGCATCAGATTTTTCTCCACCATTCTTTTTCTCTTTAATGACTCAGATCATTAGGAACCACATTTATTCCTTTCCTCAGAAGCGCTCACGTAAATGAAACTCTAATCCAGAATTATATTTCCTGAATTACCCAACACCTGCTGTTTCTAATAGCTCAACAGGTGGTAGGAAATCCCTTAATCCACTCCTTAATCACAAGTTTAGACTTGTGAAATGATAACATCTTCAAGTGCAGCAATAACCAGAAAAAGATAAAAGCGGTACCCGGGATTTTTTCAGTGTACGTAGCTATCAAGTAGCACTTCCAGGATTTTCAGATCTTATTTCCTCAGTATAGAAATACAAAGTTTTGCTTGTTTCATTCACTGCCACCACAAAAAGACTGTGGCTTTTCCCTGTGCGACATAACCAGAAATGGAAATTTGGCCACCAGTGGAGAGGGATTGCAGCAAAATAATAACGGGCCCCTCGTCAAATTTGCTCTCCCCATCCTCGTATTTAGGCTGTGCCAAAACCCAACCCCATCTCTGGCTCAGTCCCTTCAGCTCTGCTCAGGGCAAGGGCATTCTGCAGTGCCATCCCCACACTTAGAAATCCCAATATCTGGGGGGTATTTGGCAGCCGGCGTGTTCACACACAGCCCAGGACCATCATACGTATGGAACTGGATGCAGACATCAGCAAAAGATTACCACTGGGGGATGCTGAAATTCCTGTCTGGGTCATGATCCCATGTCTGCAGCACCAGACAGAAGATATTCTGTCTCTAAACTTAGAGTGAATTCTCATTGTTAAACAAAGAAAAATCATTTTGTCTGCTTTGGTAGGCAAATATTTAACCTGGAGGAACCGGACTTTGTTCTCGCTTGAGCTAAACAATAACAAAAGCAAACCAACAGCCACACTGCCTTTTCCTGGGTTTTGTTGTTTTTTTCATTTGGTTTTTTGGTTGGTTGGGTTTTTTCTTTTGAGAAAAAAAAAAAATGGTGTAAACAAAAAGCTGTGTGTAAATCCATATGTCTGTTAAATTCAAGTTCCTATTGGGTTCCACTATGCTACCAACATACGACAGGTTACCTCTGTCATTTACACCTCTATTTAAGGCAATAAGAAAGGTAGTTTAGCGTTGAGGACAGCCACTTGATAGGCTTTTACACCTTTTGAAGGAATAAATGTGAACTAAAATGGTATAAAAATACTGGAGCTACTTTTGCTTCAGAAGCTGATTCCTGCAAAAATTAGAAAAGCTTATGTAATTTTTACATAAAGCCCCAAATTAAACATACACAAATACATCTGTCATTGGAAAATAAAAACCGAAAACATCTGACTCATGTCAGTTGTTAATTGTCAACCTCTTTAAAAATGACGCAGCCCCTGGACCAGGGATCTCCTCTTCCTGGCCAGCCTGCTCTGGGCACGTACAGCACGGAGTCTCTGTTCACTGATGGCTTTGGTATTATTAAAAATAACAGTATTACCTTTCATAGTTGTTAGCTTCAGATGTATTTTTCTACTTCCATTGAACTTCCAAATCTGGCCGTTATATAACAGCATGCACTGAAATTACACAGAAAGCAACAGAGTTGATATCAAAGCCCAGCTGATTTCCAGCTCAAACCTCTTCCCTCACTCAGCAGCTACATACACCCAAGCTCTGCTCTACAGGCACTATTTATTCAAACCATGAATTAGACCTTGGGAGAAAGTTTTCAGCTGGAGAGAAGCTTTTTCTTGTTGACAAATAATTTTCCTTTCATTCTGAGGTAATTAAAAGGGGTGCAAACGAGCAACCACAAGCTTCCTGCCAAGAAACCCAGAGCTCTTGCTCACCACGTGTGTCAGCTGAGCAGTGGCTCTGGAGTTTTGCAAGTGCTCGAAGGTCATTTTTGCACCGCAGCTGTGGTGGAGAGGTTGCGAAAGAGCAGCTTATTAAGGGCGAGAGCCTTCTCATCCCCTCTTCAGACGGTGAGGATGGTGCTTCACGTGCCACTTGCTGTCTCTTGGTGAAGAGACTCAGTGGGGCAGGCTCTGGCTTCACCTTAGGAACACAGAAAACTCGACATGAGACAGTTAATTAGTGACAATGCATCTTTTCACTTGCTTTGCCAAAGGTCCCAAGGAGTGAAAATCAGCTTATATACAACAAAGGGGTTTGAGGGTTTGGTGTTTGGGTTGGGTTTACAACGACGAGGGTTTGAGCTGGTATTTTTACAACAAAGTGGGTTTGAGGGTTTGGCGGTTGGGTTGGCTTTTTTACAACAAAGTGGGTTTGAAGGTTTGGTTGGATTTTTGTTTGTTACTTTGTTTTGTTTTCCTTCATCTGGCATAAAAACGTAGGGTTGGATAAATTTTCAAAGCCAATCATTTTTCTTCATGATAATCTTTATTCCTGTCCTGTCACGTTTCATTTCCATGTGTAAACAGGTGTGTAACTGTACAAAGGACTGAGATTTCAAACATAAATGGAAAAGTTTATGAACAAATGCCTTAACAAAACAAACAAATGCAGAAGCAAAACACTTTAATGTGTATTTACTGATTCTTAAAAGATTTGGTTTGGGACAAGTGTCTGGCTGTTCTGTCAGTGAATTTTTGCTCTTAATTTCATAATGGGCAATGGGGTGTGTGGCTGTTTATCAACAGTGCTTACTACAGAGTTGCTCACACGCAGCTCAGGATATTATTG
>JAAGNO010004847.1:0-46908 GCA_033439905.1 Ceryle rudis | reverse complement strand
ACGGGCTCGGCGGAGCGCGTCGGGAGGGGCGGAGGGGGCCGGGGGCAGCGACCGGGTCTGTCCTCTCAGCGCCCCACCGGAGGCAGCGCCCGCACCGCCGGGCATGGGCGCCGCGGCTCCGCGCTGCGCTGTTTTGCCCCGTCCCGATGAGTCCTCGCCGGATCAAGTGAGTGAGGGGGGCGCCCGGGCGATTAAGTAGCCGCTGTGCCCCCGTCGCCCTCCCCGGGGCAGCGCGTCCGCCCCGGGCGGGGAAGGATCCCGAGCCCCCGGGCCGTACTTCCGCTGCTCTCAGCCCCTCTCTGCTCCCGAGGCAGTCCGCAGCTTCTCCCCTTTACACGGTTTTATTATTTTTATTAAAAACTCTCGCCCATCAGTATCTCCGGGAGCGGCGGGGGGGGAGGCGGGAGCGGGAGGAGAAGGGCGGCTGCCGGGGTGGGCGGCCGGTGGGTGGTGCGGGTGTCCCCCTGCGGGGCTCTGACGTTCCCGCCCGGGTGCGGCCGGTCCAGAGCCGCCCCGCGGCTGGGCTCTGCCGTCTCCACCTGCACGCCGGTTCCTCGGCAAGGGGGACTCGCCCGGTCCCACTCCGCCTGTTCCCCTGCAGGGCGCTGGCGGCCCGGCCTCGGGAGGGAGGATGTGGTGAGAGGATGGGGCTGTCTCCCACGGGGGCTCGCCATGGCCAGGGAGGACTCGGTGAAGTGCCTGCGCTGCCTGCTCTACGCTCTCAACCTCCTCTTCTGGGTGAGTGGAGCGACGCGAAGCGGGCCGGGCCGGGTTGGGCTCCCGCTGCCGCCCGAGCAGGTGGCGACCCGGCGGCGCGGGTGGTGAGGAGCAGCCGCCGGCACGGCCGCCTCTCACCGCCGGGCTGCCAGCTTTTGGCGAAGGTGTAGAAGTTGCCCACCTTGGTGTTCCTGGTGCATACCCCATGCCAGGCAGCTCCCATAAAGCAATACTGATCACAAAAAAGAAAAAGGGAAAAAAAAAAAAGGAAAAAACAGTAAAGGAAGAAGTCTTTGGAAACTTGTTGAAAGTAAAATAGATTTGGTATTAAGTTAGCGTTACAAATACACGTGTGAATTTGGGCACCTATAATACGTAAAGAGGGAAGCATTCACAGGTGCAGTGGCATCCTGACTGTATGAGTTTCAGAGCCTCCCCTGACTCCAGCTGAACTGCAGGCTCTTGCAGGTATCAGAGCAGGCAGCTGCTCGGTGAAGGCCTTTCCCAGAGTCTTTTCTTGTGCTTTCAGAAATCAGATCCTAACTGATGGTCAAGGCCTGAGGTGATTTCTTTCTTTTGTTTTCAGCCTTTCAGTCAAAGCTGTATTTATAGCAGCAGTGCTTCTTGCTCTCCAGCATAAGTGGGTGTGATCAGCACTTGCTCCTAAACTTTCACAGCTCTGGACAAACAGCATGATGGCGATCGCTCAGAATCCTCACTGTGTTGTGCCAGATTAATTCTGCTTTACTGCTGTAGTTGAGATTTATGCTGGATAAGTGTTAAGAGAATGAAAGGACAAAAGGCATGACATCCCACAACTGTTCACAATGACTGACCCCTGAAGTGCTGTAGACTTGAATGATGCAGGGATACATGACTGGGAGCAAGCTTAGTTTATAATGGAGTTGAGATGAAGTCCCGTGATTACTGAAAATGAACTGGAGAACTGAATATGAATGAGAGAGAAAACTGTTAAACAGCATTTGGTACAGCATGGTGCTTTTTATATAATGCAGGTGATCTGCAAATCTGTGGGAAGTATGTAGCTTTGTATATTGTGTTTAATAGAGGTAAAAAAAAATTGTTTCTGTAGTGCATGTAGAAATAAAGGCCTTTAGTAGGAGAGGAAGAAATTTTTTTTTAAAAGAAGGATGCGTAATTGTTTCTCACTTCATACACGTTTTTCATTGGATACTGTACAAAGTCTACAACCCTATACTTTCTTTTAAGATGAAGGTTGCTTGGGTTCAGCTGACCTAAGTTCAGCTTTTAATTTTTACCTACATACTGTGAAAGTTGAGCAAATGAGTGTCCACATGGTTGGAAACATCCCGTCTTGCCATTCGCCTCTTTGCTGCTTTCCTCTTTTTCCATGGTTTCTGCCTTGCTGTGTCGTCGTCTGTTTCCATTCACACCTTAACTCACCACTGTCTTTGTCCCCTTAAACTTACTCTGCTCTTTTCCCTTGCTGCATCCCATCAGATTTATTATTCATCAACAGCTTTTTATAGTTGAAGCAGACGTTCAGGTGGTACACAGGTTATACCCTCACACTGTGTGACTTGATCCGTTGTGTTTGTGGGGGGACCTTGATGCTGGAGCTGAGTTCGTTCATTTCTCAGTCATGGGATGCCACCTTTGTGTAGGAAAGCCTGCCCTTGTATTTGGACGGGACTTGTGTGTGGTTTTGCAGTACCTTTCTAGGGAGATCAAGGTCTCATGTGGGAGATTCAAATGTGTCTGCCCTCTTTACTCAAATTTTAAGTTCCTTTTTATGTCAGAATGCTCCTTCCTGCTTTTCATTGTTTTATTCATGTGTGTTTTCTGTTGTGGACCTCAGGCACGGAGCTACACAGCACCGTTGAGCTTGGCAGTGTAACGGCACTAACCACATCTGTAATGTGGTGCTGCTGTTAACTTTGTTCATTCTTAATTCAGGCCCAGATTTGGTTTAAAGCATTCATGACTAGAAGTAATTTCTCATACTGTAGATTTTGCTACCCTTTAAATAATGATGTTTCGGATCACACTTAACTAGAAAGTATGTTGGTTTGTTGTAATTTTTGTTTTGTTTTTCTCTAGTCATACAGGAAACAGGATCTTTTGAGTCTGTGCTGGTATGACAAGTCCTAGAGAAGAAAATGGTGATTTCTCATGCTTGTGTCCAAAATATAAAAAATGCCTGTAATTAATCTTTCTAGCTGAGGCCAGGACACTGGAAATTACACCCAGGCATCTCAGTGAAGTCTGTATAATGCTGAAGGATGTGAAAGTGTAATTAAGTGATAAATGCCAGCATAGCGGATGACTTGCACCACAGATGTTGCAAAGAATTAAAGCTGTGTTCCATAATGTATATAAAATTAAAGTCATTGGAAATGAAAAATCATCCAGTCCATTTGGAGTTCTCTGCATTTACCAGGCAGATGAATGCAGTGATTTGGTTCAAACCAAAATAAACGAAATAACCTGAGTCTGCCAGAATTTTGTAGTAAGAAATAGGGTGTGTAGTGAGTGGGTAGTTGAATGTATTGCGGTTACATCAGACTTCTTTGGAGGGATGTGTGTGTAAAAAAAAAAACCCCAAAAACCAAACAACAGAAGTCTTTCTGCTTCTTATCTGGTCCTGTTCAGATGTGTATTCAACAGCTAAACACAAATCTGCTTCTAGCTGCTTGTCATAGTGAAATCTGCCGTATCTCCTCTCTCAGAGCTTGAATTTTCTCCTGTTGGGCTCAATGGGAGTTTTGCCACTGCCTTTTCTGTCCCACGTGGCAATTTTCTTGTGACAAGTTCCTCTGGCAGCAGGTGCTTGCCCAGTGGTGTGGGTATGGGGGCTGTGATTTCACCTTTCCACTGCTCTTCCTTCCATGTGGAAAGCTTTAGCTGGCCTGTTGCTTATGTTAGTGCTTACTTTGATAAATACCAAACCAGGTTATGGGCTGGATGTCAGGAAGTTTAGATTAAATCAGCTCCTTGAAAATGTGCAGCCGTGTTCCTCCCTGAGCACGGTGGATTCTATCCCAGTGGGTTAAGACAAGAGCAGTGCTGTGATTCAGACCTCCTGGTTAGGGATGCATATGTGTGATTCTCTTCAAGCCCAATCTTGGACAGTTTTATGTTTTCCCTTCCCATCCCCTCCCCTCCTCAGGCTGTTGCCTCCAAATGACTTCAGGCCTGTTGATAACATGCCCAGTGGCTGTATCAGTTATCAGTATTTGTCTGGAAACAGTGAAGATGTGCAAACAGCATGTGTTGACTTTTTGAAATCATGTTTTCACTGAGGGTCGTGGCTGGAATAGGGTGACATTCTCTCCTTGTTTCACTGTAGTGGTGTCCAGTGGTAGGTCTAACCACGTTGTGCAGAATGGATTGCTTTCTCTTCCAAGCTGCGTGCTTGAAGCTTTTGAAGTCCTGACAAAAACCATGCAAGAGCTAGTAGTAGCTGTCTGGTACATTTTGATTGTCAGCCTCTTAGAAAGGAACATCTAAAGTAAGATTCAAGCATGTCCTGTGCAGCTGTCACAGTGTTTGTATGATGGGACTCCAGCATTTGTCATTGCAAGACTGGTGAGGCCACACTAGTGCACGTGAAGCTTAAGAAGTTACCCAGAACTGGTTTATCTGACCATCCATATTGCTGAAAAACTTAAGATGTGGATGGTTGCCACAGCACACTAGTGTCTTCATAATTTGGTTGTTGTTGGAACCTACAGAAGTAGATAAGTGAGAGAACTTTATCAGTTACTCCGTTGCCATCCTTGTAGCTTCTACCAAGCATTTGTCCTAAGGGTAAAGCTGTGTGCTATTGTAGATACACTTGTTTTTACTGGGCTCAGCTGATGAGCTATGATGTGGAATGGTAGGTGGGGTGATATACCTGTGTGGTGGGAGAGGTAGGCAGGCAGTGTGGTTTGTTATGCTTTTTGTGATTTTTGGCCTGAAGGCTGCTTAGCTGTAAATAATTCATAAGCAGTCAACTGGAAGCTCAAGTTGCTGCTTTAGTGGTTCATCCTGTTTTGATAATGAACCAAAAAATGTACTGCTTTTATTGCTCCAGAAAACCACCGTTTTTGTGGATGTGAATGGATTGGTACTTCTGGAGCTGCAACTTGCAGCAGAACTTGAAAAGTTTTTTTCTTCTGAGGTGGGAATAAATATGTTGTTGATTAAGTGACTGACTATGGTAATAGACCTGATGATACCTAGAAGCTGTTTCCAAAGTCAGTTGAATCATGCATCTGTCTGCAAGATAGCTCTGCAAGTTGTAGTTTGAGGACCTCCTCAGTCTTCTGATTTCATACGGGTTTTTATTGACCGTGTCCCTGGACAAGGAATATCCTGTAGACTAAATCCTGCCATTAACATTTGGTTTCTTTCTTCTGCCATCCTCATATATAAATGAGCATTACTTCTTAAAGTAATTTAGGAAAGACCCAACTTGATTTCTAGAGGTTTCTCGTCTTGCACTCTGTAACACTGCTTTTTGCAGCACAGTACATTTTGGATAGCCTGATAGAGAGAGGAGACCTCCAAAAATGTGTGATTTGCATGCACAGTACTTGGTGCTTAACTAAGCAGATTATCTTAGTGGTGCTTGAGAAAAGACATGCTCCTACCACTTCCTAATTTGCTGTTCTTAGTGGCAATGCTGATCTTTATGGTCTGTAGATAGCATGTGGCAGGACCTGGAGAAATGTAGGTTTGATAGCTCTACAAACGTGTTTTATGCAGTTTATGAGACGATGGGGTCATTCTTTCTGGTGGGGCTTTCCTGTATCAGCAGGCTCCTGACACTGTTCCAGCTCAGTAGTGGTCATGGATGTAACTTGAACATCTTCATTCATTTTGATCATAGTACAACTTGCTCTCACAGATATCCTCTTCACCACATTTTGTGATGTTGCCATTGTTCTTCTGTAATTTGTCACTGTCTCTTTCCCAATGAAACCACCTTCATGAGGGAGACCTTCAGTTGCAGAACATTGCCAACCCGTAATAATGGCTCAGGCATAACACAGGAGGTTAACCAAGGGCAGTAGCCCCTCGGGGTTGTGATAGTAGATGCAAGTAAAAGCACTATTTTGTGTCAGTTTTCTCATAGGAAAAAAAAGGCAAAGTATAGCTATTTTTTTGTCTGGTAACCACGTGAGGCAGAAAGGAGGAGCAGCTGCTGCTCCGTTGCTTGTAATTGAGGACGAACTGTACTACAGCGGCTTGGGCAAATCGGGGTTGTAAGTTGCAGATGACTGTCATAGGTGGTAAGGATCTCTTAACCAATGATTAATAGTGTCACTGGAAGTTTGAGCCAAGCCAGTGATGTTGTTACATCAACCCTTGTGAGGTTTTTCTGCCTGGGGATATGCTGTTTCTGTTGAACCGTGCCTTAAGTGTTCTTTCAGTTACCTGGCAGTACCATCTCATTGAGACTATGTGGTTGTAGCCAATAAACCCTCCTGAGGTTGTTAACAAGAAAATAAAATGAAAAAAAGAACCCAAACACATAAAATGAAAGGGGAGCAAGCTTCCAGATAGTTTTTCTTCTAAGTACTTAACAAACTAGTTCAATGTGCAATGTGTACCATCTGAGAATTTAGAGCAAGGGAACATTACTGTTGTGCAAGGAAACACTAAGGGTGGTTGGAAGCAGTAGTTTTCTTCTTTTTCCAACCTCAGATGTATGTGTTGAATCTTGTAATTTTTTTTGCCTCATTCTTTTTAATTGCACTGTGACATAAGAAAGAAATCACTCTATCCTCCCTTCCCTGGAACCAGATTCTGTGTAGAGGTTGTGTTTCTTCTGCTTTCTGATTTACACTTGCATCGGTGGGATTTGTAGATACTTGGAATTTATAGAGTTAGAGTCAAATTTTTAAGGAATTTCAGTGATTTAATATCCATTGAAATGAATGCTGTCTGGTTGGGTACGTGTAGTAGTGTAAACATGGGGTTCATTCTAAGCTTACTATACTCTGATTTTTAAAGGCTGCAGTGTAGATGTGCCTAATTGAAACCTGATTTCTTAGCATTCTTGTATAAAGAAAATACCTAAAAGCCATGCAAGAGTAACTCCAGCTTCTGTGGGAATATGGTGTCTTTTACAGGAATGCATTTAGTAGAGCAAGCTATAGGAGGAGTTTTAAAGGACCACAAATATTCTAATTCTGGCTTTGAGAAATCCTTTACTTTTTGGTGTCTTTAGGCTGCATTATTTATGTAACATTATTACATTAGCAGATCACGTCCTAACAAAGTAGAGTTCAGCCATAAGTCAACTTTATATCTACTTCTGTGTATCCTTTATCCTGTGATTATCTTTGTAGCTGACGTGGCTCAGCCTGCATGTCATGTCAACACTGAATTGGCAGATGAGTCTCTGCAAAACAGTTCTGATAAAGCGAGTGGCTTGATGTGATGGAAATGGAAAAATAAACCCTACCCTAATGTTAGAAATAGCATTAATATGCTTCTTAATTGGTATTCAGAAATCAGTGAAACCACAGACTTTTAACCTCATGGTTAACTGTGTGGAGCTCACTGCATCTGCTTTGGGGATGAAGACACAAACCCATGCTGATTAGATTTGCGGCAGTAGCCCAAGATGAACTGCTCATATCAGTAAACTGTAATTTCCAGCAGAACTGGGAAGGCTTATAAGGCCTGTAGGTACTTGATTTTTTTTTTTTTTTTTTTTTTCTTTAAAATTGCATTCTCTTTCTGTAGCAGATAGATACCCAATTATTCATCCGTCCTCAGGTGTTGCTTCCTCAACAGTTTCCATCATCTCAAGGGTCTGTGGTAGACATGAGGCACGGGTCATAGGTATAACACCAACTTTTTAATTTCTTGTAGCTGTTTCCCAAGGTATAGGAGACAGTTTAATTTTGTGCAGTTTTATAGGAATGTGTAATTTAGTTCAAAATGCAGACTTATTTTAGTGATCTTCATGTGCTCATGGGTATTCATGTGTAAAACAGGCAAATTAAGTGGTGTACCCACATTCAGATGATGTGTAAGTCCTGTGGATCATAGGAAATGCATATCCTGTTTGCATATGGGTCTTTCAGTTATATACCCTGGGTTTAAAAATAATTCTTGATTACTGTCTGTGAACAAAAACAAGCTCTTACAGAAAGCTAATTAAGAGTATGTTGTGTATATGTGAAGGCGTATCATCTTGACATGGCTTGCGACACAGATGTGGACACTTGAGCTCCGAGTATTGCTGTAAATTACCCATGATCAGCAGGACATACCTCTGCCTCTTCAGAGGCAAAAGGTCTCTTGACAGCAAGATGTTTAATTTTGAGGGAAGAGTGGCACAAATCATGTCCTAACAAGAAGTGCAGTGCCCAAATAGTCACAGTGAGAATAGACAGAAATACTGCACTTACTTATCCCTCTGCTTTTAATGTACTCTTGTGCTACACTGCCCAGAAGTTGATATGTGGGTCTGAGACCTATTAGAACTGGGTGATAGATGAACTATACCTCAGTCTGTTTGCGTATTTGGGCTTGTATTTGTTCTTTATGCTGTGTTGCTGTAGGAGCCTTGTACAGCCAACTGATGGAAAACTTGCTTGCTTCCCCCAGGAGGGTGACCCCTTAGCAGCCTGTCAGTGCTCCAGCACTTGCCTTATTGCAAAGTGTGCAAGTTCCAGCCTGTGCCAAACGTGGAGCAGGTTGTTAACTCAGTGTTGCAGCTGTGCAAGCAAACCCAGATTCAAAGTGCAAATAAATACATGCTTCAGCTGTTTGCAAGTGGGAGGAGACTAAGGCATAGCCCTGTGTAAGAAGTTTAGCTAAACTGAATGTTGACATGTCTGTAGAATATAAGGTGCATTAGTGGGCAATGGAGAAATTTCCATTTTTTTTTTTATAGACCACCCTTCTTTCTATAAACATTTCAATGCTTTTGCCAGGTAATACAGAAAAACAAGACCTCTTGTCCTGCTCTCCCCTGCCCTTATGCCCCTCCTTCCCCCCAAAAATGTAATCGTCTGTTTATCTAGGGATCTGAGTCATCTGTGTTTGTTCAGTGATCTGAATATTGAACCAAATTGTGAAAATCCTGTGAAAGCATTGCAACATGCTCTGTTCGTGACCTTGTAGTGATTTACCCTCCCAACCCCCACGTTTTGGTAAGTCACAGCTCAGGTTACCCAAATCAATTTTAACTGGAAAATTTTCTCAAGGTTTCTTTCTTTACTAAAATTAAAGGACATATTCTGATTAATGTTGTCAAACCTTGGAAGTGATTTCCTTGGAGCTGGAAACCTTTTCTGCAAAGCCAGTTGCTCAGTAGTGCTGCAAGTCAGTATTTTGTACAGGTACCAAAGTGTGGCCTGAAGTTTTTTGCCCCATCTGTTGGAATGGTGTGTGATTTCTAATATGGAAGATACTTTTAATCTTTCCTCTAATTTAATAAGGAAAAAACCCCTTTTCTCTCAGATTCGAATGTGGCAACTTTAACTGTCAGAAGTTAACAGTTGGAATGTTTGAATGAAAGAAATGATGAAAAAATTGGTCTTGCTCCCTCAAAGACAGAACTCCATGTACGTTTATTAATTGAAAATGCAGTTTTATTTTCCAGTTTAGGTATGGCCTCAGATATTTTGAGTAGGACTGTCACAATAAGGACTTAAATATATATACTTGATGAATAAAAGATGATTTGATATTTTCATTTTGATGCATAATTTATGTAAAAGAGATCCAAAGACAATTTAAACAGTGCTTGGAACTGACCACTCCTGACAGTTTGAGTCCATTGTTGGATATTGTAATTCAGTTGTCTGAGAAAGCTCTAGTAGCTTTAGAAACATTGCATTATAAATTAGTTTGGAAATACATTATTGTGATCTGCATATTGCCTGTATATAAAATGATAATTTATTACCTTAGTTTAATCCCTCTGAAAGTATATTTAAAATAGAGTATGACAGTAGGCAGTTTTGTAAGCTCTTCAGTGTCATGTTGATGGCTGTATAACATGCTGTGACAGTTCAGAACGAAACCCATAGTGAGTTGTGCAGCCAGCTGCAACAAATAAACATGTTTTACTGCTTACTATCATATTATGTTTACAACACAGCAGACTGGCTGTCATCAGAGAAGCTTGGATGAAAACTTCTGGGTGAAATAATGTAACTGTTAATGTGGTGAGAATTATCTTGGTAGTTTTATTTCTCATAAACTTGTGTTCTTTCATCTGATTGCTTGATACAGATTTCTAACCGTATTTTACATCTAAATTAGTTACAAAACAACGACTGAAGTAGGGGCTGCCAGTTTTTTAAGGCTGCCTTTTTTGCATCCCCCAAATGAGCCAACAAAAACTTTAATCAGGACCTTCCCCCTGCCCATGACTCCTTGAAAATTGCATGGCACTGAATTGCTGTGACGTGACAGCTCTTCTTAGGTTTGGATGTACACCAGGATTTTGGGGGAGGTTGTTACTGTTGCTGTCTGCCTCTGCCATAGGTGAAGTGGTGGGTGCTTGGAGCCTCCTTGATGTTAGCTGGCACTTGAGGACGCTTGGCATTTTTACAGGGCAGCACGTACGCCTCTTGAGTCACAAGTGGGAGGCTGTGGAGGTCAGTTGTGTGTATCGGTGTTCTCGTGATTCCTCTGTGACTATGGACCAGGTGAACAAGTCGATTGATGGGTGTGAGTTAGTGTCTGTAAATCTTTTGTCATTAAATGGAACATCAGTCATTATTAGGCAGGACAGTCTGGTGTTGCAAATGCATCTTTCATCCGGCAGGATGTTCTTGCCCAGAGGCTCACTTCTGCTGATCGGAAAAGATACAACTTTTTTTCCCAGTTCTTAGCTTTGCTAGTGAAGAGTTACCAAGCTGTTTCTTGGTTATGTGCTGTAAAATACAGCCTTCAGGTCATTCGGAGTAATAATTCCCAAAGTAATTTCTTCAAAATAAGGTGCCAGGGGCACCTCCTAAGGAATTTGTCTGGTTTGGCAGGAGGGTGTTTCACAGCTAATCTGCATGTAAGATATGTGTAGTAGCGAGGTAAGGCATTGTGTGTGTATGTTTTTTGAGTAATGAGGAGAGAGCTCTTGTGTTGGTACCATAGAATCATTAAGGCTGGAAAAGACCTCCAAGATCCTCAAGTCCATATATACATTGTAAGCGTGGCAGAAGCCACTAAAATATGGAGGAGTTAATGGTGGTGAGATCATTCAGGGCACAGGGTAGGTGAGCAGGTGAGCTGTAGATTGGCTCTTATAGAGGTTACAGAGGGAATTTTCTTGTATGTAATTTATGTCTAGCAAGAAACAGTAGTAATTGGCTGTTAGCTGCTTACACTGAAGGAGAACAGCTGGGGGACGTAAATGGTTAAAAACTTTTTCAGTGAAGTGAGAGACCTTTCCCAGGGAGTTTATTCTTATGAAATGAAATAGTGTTCGTTTAGTTACATTATTGATGAAGGTTATGTTTTCTAGGTGAGAGGAAGCAGTCCTTTTCTTCCAGTTGCTGTTCATGATAAGTGAAAATGGAGTCATGTTCCATTCTATGGTCACTAAGCATTTCTGTAGAAGTCATGGAATCAGGTGTGGGCCACAGCTTGGAGTTTCCCACAGCCTAGAGTTTCCCTTCCCTGATTTTATGTTGGCAAAAATACATATCTAGGTAGATAAAACTCTCTACTTAGGTGTGCAGAGTAGAAATAAAACTTCTTCTTGATTTGCTTTTGTAGGCAAGTCCTTTGTTCTAGCAAACTGAATGATTCTCTCACTGTCAGGACCCTTCTCATCTCTTTGGTCTCTAGGCAGTCCTTTCTTTTCTCTCTGCTTTTTAACTGATAGCTCTGTGATCTCCCTGTTGACTCCGAATAACCTGCAGGCTCCAGTATCCTTATAATGACTCTTTTGCCTGACAACTCTTGCTTCCACTGAAGAAGCAATCTCTTGCCTTCTTCCAAGGAATCCACCTCCTCTCACTGCTGTACAGGAATGTATTGCTGCACACAGAAGGCCGAAAGAAAACACATCCTACCTAGTGGAGGAACCTACTAGTTCCTAGTGGAGAGTGGGGACCACACAGTCCCCCAATCTGGTATGGAAGGAAGAATGTTAATTAGCAAGTGAAATTTTTTCTGGTATATTTTTTGTAGGAGGACCACCTGGCTCTTACTAAAAGTTGCTGAGGAGTGTGGTTTTGATGGACTTCTCACTCCTGAGCACCACTGCTTTAAAGCAAAGTAACCAAATTTATTGTAAGCGTTTTACTATAAACAGTGGAAATGTGAGCTAACACTTTCTCCGGGTGTGTATCAGCAGGCATTGCAGGGAGACCTGGAGGGTTAAAAAGGTTTTCTATTGCTTTTGACCATAAGAAGGTAGGCTGTCTGCTTGTAGTCTTCTTTACATTTCTTGTTTGGTTGGTTGGTTGGTTTGGTTTGTTAGAAGCGTGCTTTCTATTGCTTGTGTGGTATATTTGTCTGATGCTTTCTTCCAAGGAAGTAGCCATTGTTAAGTTTATCTAGGAGGAGATTGTAGTCATCTTTTTTTCCCTTGCTCCTACAGCTTCCTGCAAATAACACAGCAGAAAATGCTCTTTATTCCTACTATTCTGCCAGCCAAAAATAGAACCTACAGAGCATAAAGGACATGCACTAGTTTTCAGAGCTATGATTGCAGCATGCCAAGCACCCAAGGCTCTCACTGGTACTGCCCAGAACCAGGGCAGTGCCTGTGCTTTGTCAGTTGTGAAAAGCAGGAGGAAGCCATGGGGTAGCCACTGGGTCTTCTCATGAAATTTTAAAGGCAGAAGTTCCCTGCCCTGAGCATGCTGCGGGCAAGGGAGTCAGTAAGGACACAGAGCGACTTTTCTTACATGTTAAGTTTGAACCAGTTAACTTGTTCTTCATAATAACTTCAGGGGAATACGAGGGTCTGTGGGAAGGTAGCTGTTGAAGGCAACGGGGGAGATTAGCTCTTCTCAGTGATCTAAGAATCTGTTAGTACAATGCTGAGGTTTCCTGGCATGCACTTATACAATGCATGAAAACAGTAGTATTCAGAAAAGCCAGCATGCTTAGGTCTCCCTAAGATCTCCAGTCATGCATCTGCCAGGTTCACCCCTGAGCTGCAGTTCAGCCTTAGGTGCCTATGTGAGATTCAAATTCCTAACTTCCTCTTAGTGCCTAATAAATCATCTGATTCCCTGAAATGGCTTGAGAAGTAAGCAGTGGCATTAGTAACCTTAACTTAGCTCCATTTTGTAGAAAAGCTTAGCAGTTCTCTCCTCTCCTTGAAGGACTTCATAGCTACCTCTCTCACCTTCTGTTTGGGGAGCAGGGCTTCATCCATCCTACATGTGCAGGAGGACACAAGGTACTCTTGAGGCCAGAGAGCATGCACAAAGGTGAGGATGACTGTCACTGTTACCTGAGCCACCCTCCAGGAGGAAGGTCATACTGACTTACTTAGCCCAGTGCAAAATACACAGGCAAGTGCTGTGAAGAGTGCCTTGTCCTCTGCTGGTACCTCTGATACAGCAGCAGAAGAGCAGGTGCTGTCACAGTGTGGCAGGAATGTTCTGACCACATCATTCAGAATTGGTTTCTCAAGAAATTCAGAGGGCAGAGCCTCTACTGGTAGATCCCAAGTGTGCTGGACTCGACAGTGGCATCAGGTGTCAGAAATCCTGGTCTTCTGAGGTGGTGGCAATTGTAGGTCAGTTCAGTCTCGGGGATTTACTTGCTGTAGGAGCAGTCGTGGTGAAAGCATAGTGGCTTTATGCCTCTTCAGTGCCTGGCAGGTTAGGAACCCAAACGCTTCGATGATCTGGGATTTGTAATTGAAATGCAGTGATTTTTGTCCTTTCATGCTTCAGGAAACTGAGGCATCATTTTCATTGTGTGGCTTTATCAGAAGGAGCAGAAGAATCAGATTCTTCTAAATTTAACCCCAAGATAAATGTCCTCTCCTATGTGTCAGTATATCAGTACCATTGTATACTGTATGGGGCTTCAGATTATTCTTCACTGGCCATGTACCTGAGCATGGCCTCATGTTTTCATACTGACTGGTGGATATTACCTGTGAGCTCTGAAAGAGCTGCGGATTTTAACAAACCCTTTATTAAACCCTTCCTGTTGTTTTTGTGGTACGTTGTGCATGGTGGCACTTGAGCCAGCAGTGGCATCAGTGAGTGGAAGAGAAGGTATTCCAAAGCATTAATTAAGCATACTGGAAGAGAAGATTATTGTCACCAGTTCCCAAAATACCTGGGTAACAAACCAACTTCAGTGAGCATATAGAAGTACAGTTCAAGGGACAGTATGCTGTTCAGATAAATGAATGTATGAAAGATGTTACTGATGATTGATCCTGTAACTAAATCATGAATGATCTTGCATTTTTTTCTAAAATACATGATAAATAACTTAATCTTTTCTTTTTAGTTGATGTCCATCAGCGTATTAGGTGTTTCTGCTTGGATGAGAGACTACCTGAATAATGTTCTCACTTTAACGGCAGAAACAAGGTAAAACTTTCCTTAAACCTATTAATCTGTATGGGTGATTGATTGTGGTATACGTCATTCACTCTGCATGGCAAGTTTCCTAATTAGGATTTCTAGAATTAAGAAGCCTTCAGTTGAGCTAATTATTGTTTTGTTGAATGGTGTATTTTTGCCACCATTTCTGGCATCAGTTGAAATTAGAGAAGGGGGAAAGATATGAATTCAATCTGGTTTTATTCCTGTGCCTTTCTCTTCTGACAGGTATCATTTTTTGGCCCTTTGCCAACATGTAACCGTATTATATTATGGTTTAGTTTTGAATACTTTATTCAGTCCAGAGATTTAGGAATGCTGTTAGTCTTATTACAGCAGTGCTTATGAACCACAGTGATGGAACAGGGCCTCATTGTGCTACGTACTGTGCAAGGGCAGGACAGAAAGATTGCCTTCGCTCCAAAGAGATTTTGCATGATGCATTACGTTCTGGGACCTGAATGCAGCATTTGACTTGAAAACCACGTAGAAGAGATTTCTGTGAAATATATGAGGTGCTGGAAAGAACACATCTGCTAATACACCGTTTTTGTTTTTAATGGTTATATCACATTCTTCTATATCATTTTTGTGTGATTATGCTTTTTTTCATTACGCTTTTGATTGATTTTTAGGGTGGAGGAGGCTGTCATTTTGACTTACTTTCCTGTGGTCCACCCGGTCATGATTGCAGTCTGCTGTTTCCTCATCATAGTTGGAATGCTGGGCTACTGTGGAACAGTGAAAAGAAATCTGTTGCTCCTTGTCTGGGTACGTTTCAGAATCATAGAATCATAGAATGGTAGGGGTTGGAAGGGATCTCTGGAGATCGAGTCCAACCCCCTGCCAGCGCAGGAACACCCAGAGCAGGCCACACAGGAACACATCCAGGTGTGTCTTGAAAGTCTCTAGAGAAGGAGACTCCGCAACCTCTCTGGGCAATAACCTCTATAACCAGCTAACTTCTGCTTTACCTCAAGAGCGTAAGAAAAGTTTCGGTCCACAGGCATTAGATAAATACTCTTTATTTTTTATTACCATGTTGAGTTATGATATCGGTGAGGAACTGTAATTGCAAAGCACACGGTAGGAAAGAATTTATTGCCTAGACTGCATTATGCTGTGACTGAAAGACAAGCAGTGTCTCATTTGCAAAAATCCACTTCATTTAGCAGAGGAGTTGCTGAAGGGAAAAATAAACACTTAAGTACTAATAATCCTAGGGACGCAAATATGAGTACTCTGAAATAAATCCTTATGCTACCCTTTTGACTCTTGACTCTGCAGCAGCTAAATAACCTAGACTTTGCTTTATCCCCACAGTTGATTCTATGTGTAATGTAAGAGTACTGGTAGCTGATAAAAGTTAATTTTGTCAGTTGTGAAAAGCAGGAGGAAGCCATGGGGTAGCCACTGGGTCTTCTCATGAAATTTTAAAGGCAGAAGTTCCCTGCCCTGAGCATGCTGCGGGCAAGGGAGTCAGTAAGGACACAGAGTGACTTTTCTTACATGTTAAGTTTGAACCAGTTAAACAGAAGCTCTGCCATCTTTTACATGGATGTGGAAGTCTGCAGTTTCATTTGTTTGTGAGCAAGTTTAAAAAGAAATTCCTAGTACCCAGCTTTTTTCTTTGGAGGCTATGTAACTGAGCCAACAGGAGCTGAAAAACAGTAGTCTCTTAGGCACAAGGCTCTGTGTACAATTTAACTGTGATGAGGCTTTGACTGTCAAGGGAACCAAACACCTTTTCCTTCATCTAGATCTGAGTTTGACAACAATGAAACCAAACTAAACCCAACCAACCAGTCATCCCCAAACACTCAAAATCAAAAAGCCCATCAAACTTGCACACATTTTTAGAGTTTAAATATATTTAGACAATTGGCACCATGGAGATTGAGGAGTGCTATGTACCTGTATACTTCAAGCTGGTAGCCCTTTGCAGAGTTGGGCTTTGTCTTTTAATATGTGGATAAGCAGCATTTCAAGCAGTCTGTAAGCCCAAGAGTGGCAGCAGTGGATATAAAAGAGGTGTATCAGACTTGCCTACCATAATTGCAAAAGGAGAAAGTGGACAGGTATAATCTTTCAGCTCTTCAGAATAGCCAGGAGTCTTATACAAGCAGAGTTGGGCCCCCGCTGGTTTTTCTTTGCAGTATGTGTTGGGTTCTCCCAAAGTGCATATGGCTGTGTTTTTTGTGAATCTGTCTGAGCTTAAGTACGTGATGCCTGGGCCTCACAGTTGTGCACAAAATGATAAAAAAAAAAAAAAAAAAAAAGTGAGACGTGGGCTGAGATTTATGCAACCTTTGCTTTTATCCAATAGGAGGTATTCTGACTGCAGCTAAAACAGCTGGGAAACTGTACTGTGGTTTTGTATTAAAATGCTATTTTTTATTTGAGAGTAAGCTTCATTTGAGATTTCCAGCTGGAGGTCTGCAGCAGAAGTGCTCCTCCATTGCAAAGAGGACAAATGTTGTCTCTCCCTTTGGATATTTGTTAAGCTACATACAATATGAAGATTGTTGTTTCAAAGCTATATAGTTAGGAAAAGAACGACACATTGTAGTAATATAATAGTAATGAATTTTTTATTTCTGGATCTTAACCTTGCAGTGTTAAAGTCAATGGGAACAAGTTCCAAGACAGATATTAGTTATGAGCACTTACATAAAATTAATGGATTAATTTAATTTCGTACCGTATAATAATTTACCTAGTATTTTTTCTTACATACCTTAAAGGGCTTTTAAAGTATTTTTGTTTTACATAAATAGTGAAAGTATTAAAAGATGGTAAACTTACTAACCTTTAGTTTTTATGGTAAGCTTATAAGATTATTTTCATAAAGCATTTTTTATTTTATAGCAGACATAGTTTTTAATGTGAATTAAAATTAATTGAAAGGCAAAAGCCACTATATGATGCAGACCAATGCTACATAGTATCTGGTGAAGAAAAAGATACCATTTCTGGTATGAGCTTTGGGGAAAAAATCCTAACTACTTCAAAGTTAAAACAGGTTTTGGCCTTCAGTTTGTTTAAACTGACAGTGAAAAGAAGAAATCATTTACAGCTTTTAACATCATCTGGAAATAAAGTATTTAAAGTGTGTTTAGGCAGTCAAATTATACTAAATCAAAACAAGACATTTCTATCATTTAACGTTGCAATATTTCATTTTTGGGAGCCTGAGAATTTACTCTTGCTAAGCAAACTGATAAGCAAAACTAAATGATACCTTTCTAAGTATGTCATGGTCTTTGATCAATTGTTAAATGGACACAGTTGTGCTATACCACAGAAGTATTTAGACATCAGTCAATGCTTCATTCATCAGACTAATCAGAAAAGTGATGGATCAACAAAATGAGATTTTGTACAACCATATGAACTAAAAGAACCTTCCTGTAATACATTAACAACCTCTTCAATCATGCTTTTAATCTTCTTTTTGAAGTATATGAACAGCCATAATGATGACATGCAGAGATATTTGGAGACAAATCTTGATGTTCCTGTCAGCATGCTAATTGCTAGTGCTAATGTTGTTAATTGAATTGGATTATTGGAAGATCTAATAAAGCATAAGAACCATAATATATATATTTACATTGGTGTTAGATATTTTTCATACATCTGAGTACATAATTTTTAATACATCTGAATACATAATTATTTTCATTTGTTTTTGAAATTTTATCTTGCAATTAAATACTTGAAACATTTCCGGCTTCGTATGGGGCATAAATCTAAACTGAACTAATGTTTGCGCAGCTTAATAGTAAGAAAATATAACACCTCAATCTTCTGAGGTGCATGCTCTGGACTATTTGTAGAACCAGCATTTTAAAGCTGTGATCATTTAATTTTAATTGCTTCAGGAGTATGTAGTCCTGAAGGTTAGTTGGTATAAAGAGCTCACATGTACCTGAAGTGCTTATAATACCATTTTGTTGTATGTCATGAATGACATGAATGTCCTCCTGTAGAAGTGGCTGTGATGTCAGTCTGTACTGGAAGATCTGGACTGTTCCAAGTCACTGACTTGAATGTATAAAGACTCCAGGGATGGGAAGCTAGAGTCCAGGTTTTATAATGCTTGTTACAGTTTTTCAAAGAAGATTATTTAAATATTTTTAAATCCAGAAATGTTCTTTGCCTCATCTCTTCTGAGGCTCTGTGCGTGTTGGATTGTTGTTAAGTCTGTTGTGCATATAGCCTCACTGAAAAAAAAAAAACAAAACAAAAAACAACAAACAAACAACAACACCAACAATAAAAAACCCAACAACAAAAAAGCCACAACCCCCACCCCCATGCATATATTCCGTAACAGTGACATTAAGGGTGTGTGCATTGTTTTCTTTTAAGTTCTTGTTTTATTAAAACAGCAAGAATAAATTCTGTTGCTTGACAAGAAGCTTCATGACAATCCCACTGGAAAATATTTTCCTGGCTGGAGTTTTCTTTGTAAATTCTGGCATTTCTAACAATGAGTTTTCTGTAATTACAGCATTCAAACAGTACAGGATTAAAATTTATCTGCATATGTTTTCACAAAGGGAAAAGCTGTTGGAAATATTTGATGGTCAATAGGGTAAATCCTTTCATTATTCCTCAGGGCTAAATGTTGTTAGATCCTGTTGAGGTATGGTCAGGCAGCTTGTTAATTCAGTTAGGGTACAACCTGGTTATAAATTGGAACTTGGAAGACTAAACTGCCCATTAATTGAGTTGAAACACACCCAGACAAACCCATCATAAACTAAATTGACCTTTTCTTTAAAAGCAGGCAAATATTTCATGTAAAGAAAAAAATGAAATGATAACTGTTTTTGTTGAAAAGATAAACTGGAGATGTGTGACAAACCTAACATGAACGTGGCTGCATTAATACATAGTATAGGTTCTTTGTTCTGTAATAAGAAAGGATGTTTGTTCTGACCTTTGTGGACTCTTACCACAGCCACAGCTGCTCCAATACTTTGTACTAGCATTTGGCACTGGAGTTGTTATTTACCAGCCAGAAGTGCTTCTTCATTATTTAACTACCAAGCATTGAAAGGGAAGACATAACCGACAAACATACTTGCTGTAAACTCTTGCAGTTTAGAATTAGACAGAGTAGGGACGTGAGTTCATTTTTATATTTTGTGCCTTTTATCAGCAGCTCATTTACGAATGTGTTGTGAGCAGGAGAAAAACAGATGCACAAGACAGGTTGGCCTGCCTTGTTGAAAGACTGGTTTAAGTGGGTTTATAGTAATGTAGTACTGCTTGATGAGAAGCCAGTACTGTGCTAAAACTCAAATTCACCTAGGCAGTGGGTAACTAAGGGGACAGACATTTAGCTTGTATTTTGAAGTGCTGCTTGTTTGATGTTTCACCTGTAAGAGAAGATACTCTTAAAGTTTACCAATTTTTTATTATACGTCAGTAGATTCAGGTATGAGGAACTTCCCCAAGAAAAAAAGATCAGGTTTTTTAAGGTTCAAACAGATTTAGATTTTGAGATCAGTGTTGGTGATGCCACAGTATCACTGCAGAGCAAAGCTGGGCTTTGCAGGAGCGGCTGCACTCTGTAGAGCTCCCAGCATGGTGGAGTGGACTATATTGGTCCTGGCGTCCAGAGCTAGCCTTTCTGTCTGCCTAACCATCAGGTGCATTTTATTGACCTTGTCTTCACCAACATCTATGTACAGTGCTGTGTATGTAATTAAAAGACTTTTTCAAAGGCAAGTGCTTTGAAATAGTGCCTAATTTTCTCAACTAGGAGGGGGAGTTTACAGACAAGAGATGCAAGTTCACCAGTGTTATGGGTTATTGGGAAGCATTGAGAGATGAAGAGTTGTCATGGCTTAGGGCTGGGCTGGTCACTAGATGAATGACAGGTGTTTTTTATTAACCCCTACCCCTTCCCTAGGGGAAGAGGAAGGGAATAAGGGATAGAACTTACGAGTTGGAAAAGAAAACGAAGCAGCTTTAATGAAAATAATAACAATAAAAAGAAATATATACAAATACATACAAAACCAGTATTGAAAACAGTTCCCCCAATGGCAGTTATGTCACTGTCACCAGTGATGCTGTGGAGCAGGCAATGAGGAAGTCCCAGCCTGGACTCAGCAGCAGATGGGAACCAGATTCAGGAGCTGGATTCTGGAACTGGGTTCAGGAACACACAGGTTGGGATCGAAGACAGAACGGACAGAGTCCTCTTTGGATGTGAGCCATCAAAAAAGAGAGATTGACCCTCATGATGCCTTGGTTTTATAGTGAATATGACCTATATGGGATGGCATGGAATGGAGTACCTTGTTGGTCAGTTTAGGGTCACCTGTGCTGTCCACTTCTCCCCACAGATGTGGCCTCTTACTTTCTACACCCTCAGTGTTGTACACAGGCTCTAGCAGTGACTGTGGTCTACACAGGGACAGGTATAAGCAAGTGCCTTTCTGCGTACCAAGGAGAAGGGTACTGCCTGCTGAACAAAAGAGCTTGCAAGAGCAGCTGACCATTTGAACAGCATGGAGGGAAGAGTGTTGGGGTGAAGGACCATGACAGGAATTGAGCTGGTGGGAATGTCCAGGTCATCTGGCAAATGCTTGGCTTAAATCCAAATGTTTGCTGTGCTTGCAATGATGATCTTCTTCCTTCACCATGGCACTTAAGCTGCTTTAAGCGTGCAGTTGCGTTGTACCAGAGCAGAGGCAGCACGGCACTATTCGGCACAGTTACCCAGCAGTTCAGAGTAACCAGAACTGTCCATCCCCTTGAGGGCTTTTTAGAGAAATGCCTTTGATTTATGACAGCAAAGTAGGACAGTATGGTTATGCTGCTCTCAGTTAAAATGGTGTGGGTTTTTGTTTTTGTTTTTTTTTTTAATATGTCTGCAGTAGTAAAAAGCCATTTGTTCATTCTTTTTGGGAAAAGAATTGCTGAATTAAAAGGTAAATATCTGTTGACAGTAGTTATTTTATGGTTCCAGAATGCTTTCAACATGAACCATGCTGCTCAGACGTCTGTGGCACACTTCAGTGCATGTTATACTTTTAGGCTCGCCTCATGGGGGTGGTTACTTTACCTGTTCTTGGGGACATAGGTCCTAAGTATTGGTTTTACTAGGTGTCACCATGTCTGGCCTCATGATCCAAAACTTTTGGAGCAAATCTTGTTCATCTTCCTTTGTTCCATTTCCCACCCCATTCCAAGCTGTTACACAGTACATAGTGCGTTCTTTCTCCAAGTTCTTAAAAGCCATTGATACCCAGGGCAGTAGAAGAGACTGAAATGGCACGAGAGCTGAAAAAGACTCTGGAGTGATACTCCCTGGTGAACAGAGCAAGGGAATGTAGTAATAGAAAAGGTTGGTGAAGCAGAACGATGGAAGTGGATACCAGGAAGCTATTGAAGAGACAGGGACTGATATGATGGGAGATTCAAGGGACTGGTGGTGTTGAGGCTAGAGAGCTGGGAGTGCTGCCAGGATGGGAATGAGGGATGCTGCATCTTGACTGAGAAAATAAGATGGGGAGCTGCTGAGATGATACATTGTCTTGCTGCTGTATTGCTTTCTTTTCCCTCTCCTTCTTTCTTTTTTTTCTTGTTGCTTGTTTACCCAGCTTTTTTTTTTTTTTTTCTCTGCTGAAAGGAATAGGGAATGGGGGGAGTCCCTGAGAGTAAGGAAAGAGTAAATGAGTAAACAGATCCACAAAGGCCAGCCAAACCTCCCTGTCTTGTCTGAAACGGAGCCCAGCCTCACTGGTAAGGCATGCCTTGACACTGTGGTTCAACTGCATTCTTGTTGCCACAAAGGGAGTATGGAGTGGATGTCCTGTGAGGTAAATTAATATATTTTTCTTGCCTAATCTTGCCTTTTTGACTAATTAGCCACAGAGACACTTTGCTGCATGTGCCGGGGCTGCAGTATGGATTTTATAGCCAGGAGCACTTTTTCACTCTAAATGGTGAATGTCTGAAGTGTTTTGGGGCATGCTGAGGCAGAGTTATTGTGCGTATCATCACTAAATTGGTCTATTTTACAAGGAAAAGGGATTTTCTTGACTAAAGAAGCATTTTTATGGTGTTTAATTTCCTTAGTAGAACATAAAGAGGGTATAGAGAGATGAAGGGAGCTGTGTTTTGAAAATCTGTGTGGAACAGGAAACTTCAGTGTTTAATATAAATCCTGTGAAATAAGGGAAGAAGGAGGGGCAAGGGAATATAATATTGTCAGCCATAAGGAAATTATGGTCTGATGTCTATCTTTGCTTGTCCTGTGCAGTACTTGACCATGACCTTGCAACAATGCTTGTTCCTTGGAGTTCATTGAGTTGAGGTAATTGGGCCTTAAGCAAATAAATTCTAATAATTGTCTGAAGTGTGCATTTGCTTTTTTTTCCAAAGTAATACCCATTTTCTTATATAAGCAAAGATTAACCATTAAAGTATAAATTTAAAACAGGTCATTAATATCTCATAGAGTAGTTGAGGCTGTGAACAAATTTCTAACTATTCATAAATGATTTTGTTTAGTTTTGAAACGAGCAAAGAAGTCAATCAAAAAAACTTGGACACGTACCTTAGAAAATTAAAATGTTCATCCTTTTTTTTTTATTATTCAGAAAATTAGCTATAAACGTTTTGGAAAAGGTGGTAACTGTTTATATAAAACTTGGACTTTATATAAGTGACAGGCTTTAAGACATTTTGATAAAAATTTGTGATCTGGCAAACTGAATCTAAAATAGTAGAGATATTTTATCATCTTGCTGTGGAATGTGTTTATTTTGAAGAACTGGTTGGCATTCAGTAGCTAATGTTGTAAGTCAGTGGTTTGAACCCATTTCCTTGTTGACTTGTGACTGCATCTCACAAATTTCTGTGTTGTCAAGCAAGGAAACCAAATTTTAAATTGGAATGACAAATGAACTGTTAATCCCTTCAGGGCAGGGCTGAGGGAGCTTCGGGGGAGTAAGGGGGAGCAGGGGAAAGTTTGTGCTGCTGGAGTGGATAAACAGGATTTCAGTTTTCCATGCAGCTTGTCTGAATCCATTTAATGAGTATTTACTCCATTTTTAAAAAAAGTATAGCTGGATTAAGAATGAAAACCTCATTAGTTTGTAAACTAACAAAAATAAAAGGAACTGTAGCTTGTAACTTAGTGAGGAAGGATGGACTTCTTATTAGGTTTTGCACAGAAAGAATCTGGTTCCTGTTGGTGATCCAGCAGTGGTGGTCATCTGATGTTTCTCAGGGTGCAGACAGATGTCTGGATGGCTTGCGTCTCGGAAGAACAAGGCTGACGTTCTCAGGCTGTTAGCCACTGGGAAATGCTATGCATAACCCTCTTAAAATCTTCTGGCATTTGTTTTACATACCATATACTCAAGTCTTTTAAAGATTCCCGTAAGGTTTTGTTCTGCAGCTGCCTTACAACGTTGGAATCTCCTTCAGCCACTGCCCTTCCGTCCCAGAACTTTCCTCGTCTTTCTTGCCAGATGGACCATGTTGCCCAAGAAGGTTGGTGTGAGCACCAGACAGCAAGTCTGAGGAGGCTGGACTTGCTGAACAGCTACTCTTCATTTGCTCTGACATAAGGATTGTGGTTTTTCTTGAGTCTGAGGAAAAAACCCAAGTTATGTATCTTCTGGGAGAAAAGAAAAAAAAAACTTGGGAGGAGGGTGGTAGAAGTGGTAAATATCTTTGAACAAATATGTTTATTAAATGAAAAACAGAGCACATGCATGATGATTCATTAATAAGTACACTGATCCTTCAAAGGTAGGCACATTTTCTCAAAAATTGAAAGCTTTCTATAGTCTTAAAAGACCAGATTCTCCAAAAGCTGCAACACTTCTCATGCTCTCACTTTTCTTCACCATGTTGCAACTTCTGACTCCAGTTTTTAGCCCCTGTCTGCCATTGCTGTTTGCTTTCATAGACAGATTGCTCTCTTGCTTTCTCACTGTCTGGAAGTGGGGTTAAGAAGCCAGTATTTTGAGTATGTTGTGTGATGAGATATATTTGTTCTCTCTCTCTCTCTCTCTCTCTCTCGGGATGCATTTAGTAGACTAGGAAGTCTCTTCAGGTTTTCTAGAGTGACAGTAGTTAGCTAGGAAGCTGTCAGAACAGACGAAATGGGGTCCTAATCCCAGTAATAGGAGCATCACGCAGCATGCAAACCAAAATGTTTAAGGGAAGGAGATGAATTAAGCCACTTTTGTGCCTTTCAAGTTCTGACGAAATGTGGGTTGCCAGAGAACCCTGTCTCATTTCATGTTTTCATGAGTTGCCTAGACTCTTGCTTCCAAATGACACTTCCAAAGTGCAAACAAATAATCAAACCACATTTGGTACAAGTTGGATCAAGAGAGCATGACTGGGGGTGCATTCGGGTCCTTGATTCTCCCCGTGCATGGGCTAACAGCCCACTGATTTTACAGATTACAGTAGCTGAATGCTGATGGGGCATTCCATAGGTTGTTACCAAAAAATTACTAAACCTAGCTGTGGCAGAGCAAAAAATCCCATGTGGTATCACTTCAAGAGCATACTTGGGTATGCATAGCATCATAGTACAGCTACCCTTACCTTCCTGGCCTTCTTGGCATCAGATGGCCCTAGTGACTTGTTGTCGCTAAGTACCCTAAGTCATCACATTTCTGTGAGGGCTCCTGCTCTTACCTTCATTTCTGGCATAACGCTTACACTGGAGTTTGGAAGGGCTTGTGCCTGTGCCAGTGGGATTATCGCTGTGGCTCGTAATAGGGTGCTGGGTGTTCACATTGCCTCAGTTCTTGCACTGAAGGAGGCTACTGCAGGACACTGGAGTTTTAACTGTTGTTCTCCTTTGCTAAATATAATTACAATTTAAAATGGAGATTGAGGTGGGAGGAGGAGCAGAATTTTTACAAATTCTCTCCATGTACTTTGTTTTCTGAAGTCCCAGATTTTCCATTGTCCTGTTGCCACGTTAGTAACAACAACAGAGTTATTTTCCACCAGTTCTTTTCACGTGTTGCCTGAAAAGCATAGACATATTAAGTGATTAATGGCAGGAATTGTGTGGCATTTTTCAAGACGAATCTCTAGAACTACAGTAAGATCTTTGTATTACATCTCAGCAAAAATCATAGAACGTGCTTCATGTTTTGTATCTTTCCTTACAGTTGCCCACAATTGCAACAAAAAATCCTGTACTCTGCAGGATAGAAAAGCATGAGGGAGAGATTTTACACTGAGGCATTTCATGTGTGTGCTGTTCATGACTGATTTCTGAACAGAAGAGGAGCTGGTGCAACAAACACCTCTTAAACAAATGCAAGATACCTTAGATTCAGTGATAGTAATTTTGTGCTTGCCTCTGCTCTTTTTATTTGTGTTTTATCTAAACTGGCTGAGGTGATAAAGAAATAAGTTCCTGTAATGTATTCAGTGGTGGTTTCTTAGTTTGGAAGAACAAATAGAACAGCAAAAACTCCGTTACAATACAATTTAATCAGAGTAAGTTAATCTTGTAGTTCAGTTTTTAGCCTCAGATGGAGAGATAGGAAGACATTTTGGGCATATGCTAGAGCATATGGGTTCCGTGTAGGGAGCACTAGCATAATGGAGCTTGTACCCTCTTACAGGAGGCAGCATGGTGAGCAGGAATTTTGTTCAGACCAGAACTTTGATTGTATTTAGACAGTCCATACAGATGTTTCTAAAAATAGTCTTCAATTATTTTTTATTTTGTAATGCCTATTTGTAATTGCCTAATGTCTTTCTGGTGCTTTACCTCCCTTCTGTAGTTGTAGTTCATCATCATTGGATTTCCATGCACCATGTTCCACAGTCCCACTATCCTTTCTGTCTTACATATGAATTCTCTTTAGAAGTGGACTTAACAGTTATCTGAATTGCACAAGAGCAAGACTTTTCTGGAGCCTGTTCAAGTTGTAGTAGCAAACTATGACCTGGTAGTGTCTCCGCACTTGCAGGTAGTATTCCTTGTGGTGGGTTTCTGTGCTGTTGGCGTGTGCGGTTTCTGCATCGGAGGTTTCAGGGCAGGATGAGGATATCGGCCACAGTCACTTTTATGCCAGTACCACATGAAGAGTATTCCAGCAGAACAGGGTCTGGTGATTACATTGGGAATACCTTTAATATCTTTTGTTGTCCCTTCATCCCGCTGTCTTTACATCTGAGAGTGGTTTTCACAGTAGTGACTTTGTTTCTGTTCCTGCTTCTTTCCCATTTACTCTATTGCACCAGAAATGAAAGGGAACAGGATTCTCCTGAACTCCAGAGTACCCAGTTCCTTCACCTCTGTTTCAAGACTGATGTGCTGGAAAAATGCATTTGTTACAGCCTCCAGAGGCTGTCAGCACTGCAGCTCTGTGCTTTGAGGATGGAGCCACACACACATATATCCATCCATTGCTGCAGAAAAAAACCCAGTGCTTCTGCAAGGTTCCAGGTATTAGAGGAGATGCTCAAGTTGGAAAGCTTCTGCTTGACTGAGCTCCTGCCTTCCCGCCTCCCCTGTGGCCATTGGTGTTGAGCAAGCTTAATGAGGAGGCTGCAGGAGAACCAACTCCTGCTAATTGACAACATCCATTTGACACTGCAGGAATGCTGAAGTTGAGGATCTTGGCCACATGCATGTTCATGACTTAGTGAGGAGAGGTAAATGCCTACTGTGTTTTATTTAGTTTTTAATTGGCGAGTATTTTTATATTGATTTGTTACTCTTCAAAAGAGTGTTTTCTACCATCATTTCAGGCATTCAGCTTCTCCCATGGAAGCAACATTTGATCTTTTTTGCTACCTTGCTGGAGCTTTCTCCTTCATTGAAACTGGCTCTGCCAGATTTGTAATGGGATGAAGGCACCACTTCAATTTTCTGATGACTTTGCATAGTCTGATTAGCAATTAGATGCAAAAGAGAAATGCTAGAAGTCTGTAGGATTTGCCATGTGAAAGGTCTCTAGTCCTTGAAGTAATCGTAGATTACTTGTAGATTGCTTGTAGATTTTTTTTTTTTATTTTATGAAAACCTGTAGATACCTTTGCAAAACCATTTGCTCCCTTCTGTGGCTTTCCCTAAGCAACACTCTCCCTGCCAAAATAAAATAATAAAAAAAAAAAAGAAATGAAAAAGCAATAGAAAAGTATCTTGGCAATGTCCAGTAGTGCTCTGAGGGAGGTGTTCTGTAGAAGATGGTATCAGTGACCTGCTGGTACAGTTTTGAGCATAATGCACAGTAGTGCTCCTCAGTGAGTTCATCTCCTTTACAAAATGCAGACAGCCCATAGGAGAAAATTAAGCCTTGCTTCAAAAGTAAGTCCCCGTTCTTGGCAAAAAGCAGGAGTGTGTAAACGCAGGAAGATGCATTTAGTATTCAGACTCCTGTGGAATTTAACTGGGGTCAAGGAATAAGCATTGAAGCCAGTAATAATTTTTGTATTGGGAAGATGGAAATTAGGGGTAATAGATTTAAATAATGGTTAGAGGTGGGTTTTTTTCCCCACACAACTTGTATAAGAATTATTTATTTTGCAAACCATTACATTTAGAGAGAACTATAATAGTCCCCTTCAATAGCAGAATGAAATTGAAGCTCCTGTGTGCAAGACTGGTGTGCCTGCAGTTGCTCAGTTCCTGTTGTGTGGTTTTTATGTGTGTAAATCGATTGTGTCTTTTCTTCTCCTCTTGTGCTTTGTCAGGGCAGAAGGCTTGATTCTGCAGTGCCCTGACGTGTCCAGATGTAGCTAGTCAGGACTGTTCAATTCCTGGCAGACCCAGAAGTGTTTTATGAGTGAATCTGGATAAATAGTTTTCTATCCTGCGCTATATTCAGTAACTGGAGAAAATCTTAGTTTTGGCTCTTTGGTCTCCAACTGCTACCACAAACTTTCTTAACTATATGCTGACAAAACTGAAGAAGTTTCAAAAGTTAAGGCTGGTGATGAATGAATCACAAATGTTACAAGGAACTTCAAATTAAGAGGTTTCCAGAGAATGTCATACGCACTCTCAGATGTTTCACTTTTCACCGTTATGAGTAAGCTTTGTATAAGATTTAGAGACAGCAGGAAGTCCCAGGCTTGTTACTCGGAGTACAAAAGCACTGAAATTTTCTTTGATAGCTGAGAACTTAAATTCACTTTTCACCCAAAACATTTAGTTGCTCCCCAACTCAAAAATGTCGGTATTAACCATACTGTCCTTAAACTTTTTTTTTTATATGAATAAAATATGAATAATAGACCTAAATCACGTGGCATTCTTTCTTCCTTACAAAGTGAATACTTTGCAAAGTAGATTTCCACGTGTTTTTTCCAAGTACCCTTTGCATACCTTAACAGGCACTGCATACATTGTCTGGAATCTCGTGAAGCTGTGTTTTAGGGAAAGCGTCATTGTTCTTGCAAGGTACAGCTCAAGTATTTTCCTCCTTTGGACCTTTGGTGGACGAACATGTTGGCAATTGAAAGCCTGAACTGGAGCTCTGCATGTGCTTATAGTGGAGATTTGTAAGGATTTGGGACGTGTTGTTGAGCTGTAATGACTATGAAGAAGCAATATAACTGGTGAAGACTAATAAAACAGGACCTCTTCTTTCAACACCATCTTTATTGCATGGGGAGGGTGTGAGTGCAGGTTTCTCTTGAAAATTCACATGAGTATTTTTATGTGCACATTTTTAATTTGGTTGTTTATGTCTACAAACCTAATTCAGGGAGTTAAATTTGATCAGCAAGTAGAAGTTAAGGCCAGACACTATTCAGTAGCTGCTGTGAATTAATTTGGTTCCAGACTGGGTGAATGAAAAAGGTGCCATGTAGATGACTGTTAAATCCTAATGCTTGGGGATTTATAGTCTCTATTTTAAATTATACAGCTTATTGACCTTTTAATAGAAACAAAAAGAAAATTCACTTACTGCTAGTACATGTTTTGTGTCTTTTATACCTGTCCTAAATAGATTTCAGAATGAAATGACTAAGTTAGAAGCCTTGTGGTATGTATCCTACTAATGGAATTAAGTATTTCTTCTGTTTTATATTGTGATGGCATTTCTTTGATTTCCAAATAAGATCCATGAAGACTGTAACTTTAAGCCTTGTGTACTGAGAACAAGGGGGAACTCGGTCCATTGACAAGGAAGAAAGTTTGGAGTTGAGAATGAATGCAACTATACTTCTGCTTTAAATGAAAGATACGTGGTTTATTTTTAACAGAGAACACCATGCAGATTTATCCTGCAGTTCAGATGCTATACAGAAATAGTCCTGCTCTTTTTAATCATAGCACCCAGTTTTTCTTAACCATCATTACCAAGATCTATACAGCTTCTTCATTTATACATATATTTTCTGTTTTTAAATAGTTCAAGGGTTAGATCTGGTAATACACACAGATTTTTTCAGTCCATCTCAAGAAATATTTGTACATTTATACCTGATCTCAAATATCTAAATCACTTTGATAAGAATATAGCTTTCAAGAACCTCGTTTGCTTCAGTCCTGTTAATTTTCTTTTTTTCATTCTTCTTTTCTTGGTTCTTCTTTTCTTTCTTAGTTCCACATTTTGGTTATTAGCATGAATTGGGTGTTGCTTAAATGAATAGAACTGAAAAAAGAGGCTTCTCTTTTTCCACATACATGAGGGAAAAAAAGGTTGTCCTCTCTGCAGCTGTTTAACATAATGTGTCATGATAGCCTTGTACCCTTGGGCAACAAGGAAATGAATTTATTTGCCCATTGTAATGTTCGTATGCTTCATGTTAAGTTAGTAAGAAATGTCACATGACTTAAACTTTTCAAAAGTTTGCTGCATTAATGTTTCATTTTTTGGTTGCAAAAATGTGTTTCAGATTCCATGTGTTCAGTCATGTGAAGTGTTAATAATATTTTGAGATGTTCTTTAATATTGTCAATTTTTTTTTTTTTCAAGTTAACCTGAATATCAAAAATAACTTAAGACCATTCTGTTTTCTGCAGTACTTTGGAAGTTTGCTTGTCATATTCTGCGTTGAACTGGCCTGTGGTGTTTGGACCTATGAGCAGGAAATAACGGTGAGTCAGAAAAGGAGGCTGCATTTTTTCAACAGAAGAAAACAAAGATTTCCATTAGCTAGCTGTTTTCTAATTGCTGTAGTGTTTATCTTTGTCAGCTTAGTTTCAAGTGACTGCCTTTTTTTTCAAACAGAGAATTATGCTGGGAAATCTTGTCTGGAAAGTCCTATCTGGGTTTCTCCCCCACTGTGTATTTGAGAGACAAGTCCTGCAACCCCTGATCTTAAGGACTTCAATTTTTGTTTATTCTTGCTTAGGCAGGTTCTTACTATCCTCAAGATTTCCACTGACTTTATTCAGGCTTAAGATACATGTTTTGAGTGAGGAGATGTGAGAATGTGAAGGGCTTTCGACCCCAGAAGTTCTTCATGTTTTAAAGAGCTATAGCTGAGTGTACTATGTTGTAAACAGATAGTGTGATCTTTCAATAGAGGGCTTGCTGTCTGCCGAAATCTTCACACTGCCTCCACAAGCTGTATATGCCAGATTTAAGCAAAATATGTTTTAGCTATAAAACACTCCGCTGTAAACTTGTGAGGAGGTTTTATCTCTGTCTATTTTTTATAGCTGTACCAATGTGTAATTTTCAAACTGAAGACTTGTAACCATCATGCAAGAAAATGGGCAAGTGTTGAGCAGAAATTAAACTGATATGTTACTCTGCTGGCTGCTATATCTGTACGTCTTGTACTCAATCTGGTACATTTTTATGAATAGAGGGACAAACACTTTCTCTGAGCTGCCAAGATAAGCCAAATATACTAGTCTTTCCAATAGTGAGTTGCAATTAAATTGTGGTAAAGTGGGAGGGAGCCTTCTTGATATTTACATGTTACTAGGACCAAAGGAATTTCTGACAGATTTGAAGTCTGAAGTTACGTGGCAGCACTTTGCCTCATCATTCATTCCCTCGCAGTACAGATTCCAGAGGGATGTTCTAATACAACAACGATTAAAGTGACTCCTTTACTTTAAATGTCAGCTTATATTGGTACATTTTAAAACTGGGAATGCAGATAAGAGGCATGCTTCAGTCTATGGGCACAGCTGCCCTCTGGGTTGACAAGGATGACAGTTATAACTAACATCAATCTTCCCACATAAATTTTGTCAGTAGGAAGCATCCTGAAATAATGTAGCCTTCAGTGCACTGGTACGTGCCTCCTCTAGCCTTTGCTATTCAGTTAGAGAACCTGAAGTTACGGTGTGTTTTAATGTGACCCCCAAGCTTTCAGATGCCTACTACTGAAAGCTAAACCTGGAAGAGTTTGAGAGTCTTACTATATGTTAAGGCATTGGTGATGCTGCTTCCCTTCAGAAAAAAAAAGTATAGCTGTCCCTGCACCCATTTGCCAAAAGAAGCAATGCTGAGCTTCATGTCTGTACCTTCTGCGGTGGGTCACAGTGAACCCGGGTATTCCATGCTCCTTTGGTTCTCCCTCTTTCTCCCAGGAATTTGGGTGTATGAACATGACTATGCAAATAGAACAGAAAATAATCTTTTCAGCAACTGCTTTTCTTTTACTCTTTTCTTCTCTTCTTTTCTTTTTATTCCCCATACCCTGAAACACTGTTTCTTGTTTTCTTGTTTTCTCTTTCCATCCCTCTAATTTCCCCTTCTTATTTACTGCTGCTCTTTGTGTCTTGAGGCAGGGCAAAACGAGGTTTCTTGCTGCTGAGATGCATAGGGAATGTGGCAGTCTAGAAGAGCACGATTGTGTTTCAGTGGTTCTTTCATAGCTGTGCAGGTCTTTTCCCTTGGGCACACTGTTTCCTACTCTACTTGATAAAGATAAAAAGACTCCTCTTATACCCATGAGGTGACTTGATGTCACGTTGGTTTCAGTGTAGCATGAAATCACACGAGCCCTTGGTGGGTTTCAGGGAATCAGTTGGCATTAGTGTAGGTGTGTGGGTGATGTCAAAAAAATGTCACTGAGTCATAATCGCCTCTGCTGATCCAGTATGGGCTCTCCTTGGCTTGTGAACAAGTTGCTCTAAGAGTCCTTGTATAAACAGTTTTCCTTCCAGCTCATGATAGGTCTCAGCTTGAAGTGTGCCTCATGACTAATTTATTCCACCCACAAGATGGAAAAGCCATTGTGGGTTCTCGGCTTACTTGGGCATTGGTCAAGCCTTGATAGTCATTAGAAAAATATTAATGAATAAGCAGATCTCAACGGCAAGCCAAGCTTTACAGAACTCATGCTAAAATCAAGCCAGCATCTCTAGTTTTTGTTTGTTACACAGAATAGAAAAACGTTGTTTATAGTCAAACAAATGCATCTCAAGATCATGTATTACTGTGCACGACTGCCTTCGTGAGCTGATGGGATGCTAATTAGTAGATACATTGACGTCATTAGTTTGACATATTGGCATTCTCATACAGCAGTCAAATACACAGATTCCCATATCCATCCTTAGCTCCAGAATTCAAATTGCCTGCCTGCAGTGGGGTTTAGTTTGTTTTGACTTGCTTTTAATTTCCTTCTCTCACTTGATTTTTTTTTTCCCCTGCTTTCCATTGTTTTCATAAAGAAGTTGGACGCCTTGTGTTACGTTGTAACCTTGGAGTGTATTCAACTCAAATAAGATAATAAAAGCCAAATAGTCTAGCAAATATGAGTTTAATTGCAGTGATATCAAATATTATCCAAAGAAAGCAGAGTGCTAACTTCAAATGCAGTGGAAAGAGAAATGCATTGAGTACAAAATTAAATTCTATTACTATATTGACCAGTGTAAATGTTTGTGGTAGAAATATTCTGTGATGTTGTTTTTAAGTAATTTTTATTACTCTACTGCTAACATATTTTTCACATGAACAATTGTGAGTTCAAAGCTTTATAGCTTAAGCAGTAAAAATTCTGCTAAGTGGTAAGATTCTACTGTGTTACATTTCTGGAATATTATTAATATATTCAGATTCATGATATATGAAGCTTTGCCAGGGTGTCAAAATGTAATATAACTTAGCAGAGGTGATGAAACGTTATCAGATGTTCTTATTTGGATTACAGGGTCAGTCAGCCAGTGATGGTCCCTATACATTTGTAGACCATCTAGCACAACAAAGACCGGGCTCCTTGGGAAGTATTGTGATCATTTTTTTCTTAGGTAACGTTTACTGCTATTTGCAGAATGCTTTTCCTGTTCACTCCAAACTGAACAGGATAGCTAAGCCACAGCCATGAGAGGAGCTGGGCTCCCTCACTCTCCGGATGAAAGCTGATACTACAATTGTGATTTCTTTCACCGTGACTATTAAGGCTAATGGGAACAAGGCAAAACTCAGCATGAATGGTATGTGTACCTAGAAGGGCAACTGCAAAGTCTTCAACTCCTTGTTTCAGTTTGGCACACTGAAATTTGTGCTGCTGAACAGAAGTTAGTTTCCTGTCTTGACTCTTAACTGTATTGTATGACAGGTGCCATAGCACTTGTTTTGTTTCTAAGAAATTGCTAGCTGAGGGTTGTAGTCTAACAATGGAGAGCACCAGCACCTTGCTTCTGAGGACTGAAATTTGAAAGAAAATACTTTCAGAATCCTTCTTTCAAAAGAAACTATTTAGAAGGCCGTCAGTGTGTGTGAAGAAAAAGTTCACAGGGCCTCATTGTCTGCGCTTCCTTGTTACTGTGCATGAGCAAGACACTGAAATCAAGTTATATTCAGGATACCTGCGTGCAGGACTCCAGGCAAATCCAGAAGGCCATGGAAAAGACTCTCAGGGTAGAGTTCTTCTCAATTAATTTTATAGATCTAGAAGTTAGAGACAAAAATCTGTCTGACATTTTAGTGGAGTGGATTTGAAACTTCAAGGGAATGATTTACCTGCTCTATTTAAAATATTTATCTTGAGATTAATTGCCCCATCTGTCTGTCTGTTTCTTTTTATTGACTAAGACGACACCAGGTAGATGCCTAACCTGGAGCAGGCACATGCCATCCCTGATAACTTGGGTGATGCTTGATTCAGCTTTTATGCCAGGTAGAAAATCTGATAGTGATATAATCAGATCGTACCCAACTATCTTTGAATCTCTCAAAGATGCAGGTCCTTTTCCAGTGTACATGAATTTGTAAGCAAAGGATATAAATAACTTTCTCCTGATATTTTAATAAAGACTCATAAAGTTTCAATAACATAAAAATTGAAGCACTTGTTTTCCTGTTTTATTTGAATACAGTTATTTTAGTCATTGCATTGCAAAGATCCCAGGACAGGTGGAAGTTCTGGGTTTGGAGCCACAAGGCAACTGATCTGTTGTGTGAATCACTTTTCTTTCCTTGCTTCAGGTTCCAGTGCAGTGGTCAGACATGATAACGCTGAAAGCCAGGATGACCAATTATGGCCTACCTAGGTACCAGTGGCTGACCCATGCCTGGAATTTCTTCCAGAGGGAGGTAAGATGACAGTTAATTCCTGAGCTGAAGTAATTTGCTGAATGTTATTTATCTGATAAAGGAAAAGGTTTGCTTATTAAGTAAATAAGTAAATAAATGCAAGCTAATTTCATGTGAAATGCTGTCTAGTGAGGATATCTTTTAACATCACATGATATCCATCTCTTGAGCTTTTGTAGGTTCTAAAGATGCTAAATCACCTTAAAAAAAAAGTTCCTAATTTAATTAAATTAAATTCAGTTAAATTGCTAACAGTCTTCCCCTTTGCCAGTAAGGTTTGGGCATGAACTTCTTTTACAATCATTATAACATTTAAGAATATGATGTATATAAAATCTAAAGTTTTCAGGTAAAATAGCCATTTCTATGTGCTGTTTAAATATTAAACTGTGCTCCCCTTCCTGTAGGCTCTGTTAGTTTCCTTTCACAGAGTTTTCATGGTTAAGATAAGTGTTTAGCTGGAAATGAGTGGGAAAGGAAGTTTCCAAAAAGATGCCAACACTGTGTCTTTGGCTGAGGTTTGAGAAAGTGATCAGGGTTTGTATTTTCTTTGACTGGGGGGGAGGGAAACAAACCAAAAAGCTTCATTGTATATTCACAGTTTTGCCCTCTAGCCTACTAAAATTCAGAACTGTTTTTAAAGAATGAAGTATTATGTTACAAAAACATGAAATTGCCCAAGGTAAAACCCATTAACTCCAAATATAACTCAGGTTCAGGAAGAGAACTCTTTAACTGCCTGTCATTGTGCTGCCCTTGTTGAAATGTTGAAATCTATCATTGTTGCACAGATTTCCTGTTTATTTAAACATTTCCTGGCAGCACTTGGTTAATCTGTATTTATAGTAAAACCTGAAAGAAAGAGTGAGGACTGCATGAGGTTAAACACCTCTCCACTCTCCCTAGTCCCCTGCTCTGGCTATGCAAGTGCTCTATGAAACCAAGTAATTCTTCATTCATATTTGGAGTGTTTGCATCTATTCTGTACTTGAGGTAATACAATTAAATGGTCTTGATTTTCTTGAATAGAGTTGGTTTAAATGTATAGGATGATTAAAAGGTGCCTGTTACCCTTCTGGTTGTTAGTGTCATCATAATGGCCAGTTTTAATACGGATGTTAGTAATAAAATTTCAACTATGCCTTAACCCTTCCAGGGGAGAGAAAGTTACTTTTAGAAGTTAGATTTCCTATATTCCATCTCTGACTAGAGAAATTTTTGGGGAAAAGTTTTGGAAGTGAAGCAAGAAGGCTTTTTTACAGCTGATTCTTAATTGATGGGCTCTCATTTTTATTCTCTCTAGTCTTAACTCAGATGGTGGATGTGTGAGCCTGGTATGTGCTTTATGCCTGAATGAGCACTATGCTTGAGGCCCTTCTTCAGTCAATATTACAGGTTTTTTCCTAAAGAAAAACGTTGTAATTACAGTTTTGTTCCCAAATATTCAGCCCTGATAAGCTTTGTGCTCGCTCTTCTGTATCTTTTAACATCTGAGAGAGATGGGAAATTAATTTTGCCCAAAGCCCTTTGCTGGTCTAATACCAGAGTTGTGACCATGTGAGGGAAGATGATAAGGATCAGTTGAAGTCAGGAAGGAAGAACTGGGTGGGGTGAAGAAAGGATTTGAAAGTAAGTAAAGGATGGTTAATGTGGTGGTCTTTGCAGTGACAGTGATGAGCCAAAGCTTGAGCTTTCCTTAGAAAGTCTTGTGCTGGGAGGATTTTGACTAATAAACTGGTAAAACCAGAGACATGAAAGCTGTGCTGAAAAAGGAAAAAGTGAGATTTCTAAGAGGACTGGTGAAGTCAAGGCACAGTGTGTGCCAGAGTGGTGTCTGGGCACTCATCTGCTTGATTGTGACTGAGAAGTGGTGTGGTATACCGGACTTTGTCTCTGAAGTGAGTAAGGGGAGCAAATGTTCCAAAGCTTATGTGTCAAAGGAACTAGGTAAAGACTTAAACACTCAGGCTGCTACCAGAGAACATCCACACAGAAAAAAGCAGCATCTTGTTCCTGCAACAAGACTTTTTCAGTCCTATCAAGTCCCCATCCAGTGCTGAAGAAAATCCAATGTAGCTGCCTCAGCTGGTTTTTTTCTGTTGTTGTTGTTTCTTTTTTTTTTTTTTTATGTGAAAGTATCTAGGAATGTGGTAGACTGGTCATTTGGCTTTAAATCTCTCGGTATGCATTGTAGAGGAGAAGACAGGTTGTTAGTCCTGGTTGGTTTTATAGCCAATTATGGCTCATCTGCTTTGCAGCCAGACTTCCCAGTTTTATGGTTGATTCTGCTGCAGTGTTTATTTTAGTGAGATGTGCCTTCCTTCCATTTTCCTTTTAGCATTTGTGATTTCTATACCTTTTTGCTCACTTTTTAAATTTTTATTTATTTATTTTTTATGTATTCAGATAAATCTGTTGTTTTTTTCATCCGGTTTACAACATATGTGTCCACAGTTGTAGCTTTGCAGTAACAGTCCTCACTACTAAGACCTTAATCATCGTTTCCTACTACTTTCTTCAGCCACAGGTGCACTTGTTCATTAATCACCCTTTTGAAATTAAACTATCATGTGTTAATAACTTGTAGTAAGAATAGCAGAATTACAGGGGAGGACAATTTCTGTGAAGCATCCTCTGAGGGAGCGGTTGGAATTTAATGGTCAGAGCAGTATCACTGTCTCTTTCTGAGGTGTTCCTTGGTCCCTGCATTACATTTTTCATGTTCCTTTTATGTAAAAGTACAGCAAAAGTAAATAGATGGAAGCTCTTGTAGATGTTTTTTAGTCCTACGTAAAAATTTTGTAAGTTATTAATAGGAATTTATTTAGCTTTTTTGATTACCTACTTTTATGAAGAAGTGACATCATTATTGCTGATCTTGGCCAATCCTTCCTTTTCAGTTTAAATGTTGTGGGGTGGTATACTTCACAGACTGGCTGGAAATGACAGAGATGGACTGGCCGCCCGACTCCTGTTGTGTCAGAGAGTTCCCAGGATGCTCTAAGCAGGCACATCACGAGGATCTCAGTGACCTTTATCAGGAGGTAAGAAGAAAATTGTGGATATTTCAGAAGGCTTTTTACATTCTTCCTGATCTAGTCATTTTCCAAACTCATCACTTACAGCAGAAAGGTTTGTAGAATAATTGTGGTTTTGGAAAGTGTTTATTGTGTTTCTTAATGTTTATTATTCATTAATGCTGAAGCATTAATGTAGGGGGAGAAAGGAAGGAAGAAAGAACACCCTTATCTGGAGGTGAGATAGAATCATAGATTCATTTAGGTTGGAAAAGACCTTTAAGATCATGAAGTCCAACCATTAGGCTGACGATGCTAAGCCTACCACTAAACCATGTCCCTAAGCACCTCATCCTTACAATTTTTCAACACGTCCAGGAATGGTGCTTCAACCACTTTCCTGGGCAGCCTGTTGAAGACAAGTTAGTAGCAGTGTGGTTAACATCTGAGGTGCGCTTAAACATTCGGGTGTTTGGTTTATGTCCATTAGGTTGGAGTTGAATTTTGTACCAGTAAAAAAAAAAAAAAAATAATTTAGTTTTGGTGCAATGTCCAGCGTGCAGCTTGCCAAACTTAAGAGAAATTCTATTTACCCTATGGTAACGAGGACTGTAGTGGTATGTGCAGTGAAGGATGCTTTTGAGAAGTCCTGTGGAAGATGAGAGCTCCTTGTAACAGTGCTCATGCAGGGAGGCAGGTGATTCAGTTGATCTACCGTCAGCATGCATAGGAACTTTGTGTGAAAATGCTCTTTCTTACTTTACAATGTCATAGTATGATTATTAGTTTAAAAAAATAAAAAATAGAAAAAAATTAAAAGAGAAGCCTTAAATCTAGGAGAGGACCTATTTGACTCAAAATGGGTGAGGTGATAATGGTAGTAAGTCATTACTGGTTTTAGGGTGGAAATTAGAAAAAAAGCAGGCATATGTGTTCTCTACTAAAATTCTTATAACTGTTCTTACAAAATTGTGGCCTAATGTCACCTTTGTCTGGAGGCTGTTTGCTACCTACTGTGTTTTTTTTTTTTTTAATGCTAACAGACCTCTGAAGACCTTTAATTGTGCATTCAGTAATACCAGAATGACCAACAGTCCAGATAGTCCAGTAGTGATAAAAGGCATGTCTAAGTCAAGCAGTTTTGGGGATCTGAGAAGATGTGCACTCTTCATTTGTTTGCTTTAAGAGTAATATAGGGTGCTTAGGAAGGAGCAGAGGTGTCAGAAGCGTGCTTTCAGATGCCGCAGCGTAAGCATTTCTCCTGTGGTCAGTGGAACTCTGCATTATGAAAGGGCACCCAAAGAACTGTTTCGTCTTTCCTCAGACTCTTGCCACTGTTCAAGACTCTTTCTTCCAAGAATGTATTATGTGGCTGTTGTTTGGGAGTTTGGAGAGATACCACTGAAGCAGGGGAGATTCACTATCTAAACAAGATGAAAATTAGCTGCTTCCAGGAAACAATCATGTTTTTGGGAAATGACATCACTGATGTGGAGTGATTTGCTAGATTTGTGTGGCATTGACTCTGTCAGCAGTAATGATATAACATATTCTGGACATTCAAACGTCCATCATAGGCCTTGTGTGCTTCCACTAGGAAGAGAGAAGGCAGAGCTGCCAAAAGGCAGGTGTCTCACAAGTCCAGTTTGTACCAGGGAACCTTGAAGACGGTGGCAGAGGCTATTTTCTTTCCACCAGCTCCTTATAAGAGCCCCTCCTCTCTTATGGCAAGGCTTGAAGTACAAGCAGCACTAGTTAGACTTTAGAAGGGTCACTGTCTAAATGGGAGACATTCTGGCTTCTTCTGGCACCTGACAATCTCTTACACGTTATTGAAGAACGAACTGTGCCTCACTTGGCAATAATGGTTGCTAGTATTGATACCATACAGACCAACTCTGCCACAGAGAGCCCTCAAGGAGTGTAAAGTATGGAAGCTGCAGAACGTTCATTTGCCCTGAGCATCATTCCTCACGTGAAAAGGCAAGTGTATGTGAGCACTCAGTGAAAAAGTTCATGCTGGAGAGAACTCAATTTAGCTGTGTGCTGGCTGGATTGGAGGGAGATTTTGTGCCTACTGGGATGCAAGAGGGAGAAAAAGTGCAGCAATTAACATAGAAGATGTTAAGAGAGGCCTTTAGGTGGAAGGAGGGAAAACAAACATGAGCACAATAGGTTTTACCTGAGCAGGGCTATTCTGAACTCTTCTGAAGAACTGGTGAAGAAGCTGGCAAGGAAGGGACTATTGTGGGCTTGTCACAGTGGCCACACTAATGAATAGTCCGTGGTGACAAATTTCTGAGAAGGAGTACTACTCGCTGGAGCGTCTTGTCAAAACTGCAAGGTTTTGTCATCTCATCTCTTCTGCTAACATTTCATTCCCACAGCCATATTCCTGGAGAGTGGTTCTCTATGCACTTCATATATTCAGGTTCTTTTGGTTCTACTGGGAGAAAATTAATGGCCAATGATCATGTAGAACATAAGGGCTGTGTGAAGACTACTTGATAGAAAGTCTGCTTGGCTTTTTTCCAAGAAGGAACCTGGAGAGCACATTAGTGGTTCTTCCCCTACCCTACCCCAGATAATTTTGGATGGATTCAGCTGTTAGCAAATATCTATTTTTGGTTCTCCACTGCAGAATCCTTTCCAGAAAGGGACAGGCTGTGTTCTGTTTTACCAGCCACAAAAATACTCTGTCACTCTTTGAGTGACAACATTTGGGTGGCAAAACATTTGGGAGTTTTTCCATGGTGCTTGGCTGGGGGTTGTCTCAGGCTCATACAGTATACTTGCTAATACGTTTATCAATATCATGCAAAACCAACTTACACTTGCAAGGCTAATCTGTCTAACTTCTTCTTGGGAGAATTGAAGGAGAAAGCTCTTTTGGAAAGTGACTGAAAACAAACTTGCATAGTCTGATGGTTTGAGAAAGGAGTCTGATGAGATTAGTTTTGCTAGCCTAAAATTGGATTATGCAAATGATTTGTAAATCCATTCTGGTACTGCAGAAGAATTCTTTGTAGCACTTAGAAAACTGAAGTTTGGCTTGGCCGGGAATGATAAAATTATTATGTTGTAGCTATACTGTAATTTTCTGCTGGGACCTCACAGTTTTCTTAGTCTAAGTTGGAATCCTGAACACAATTTCTGTAGAAAGGTAGTTTATTTATAGTTCTGCTTGAGAGTGTTTTTGGCAGGAATCAAATTTACTCTGCTAGATTTTGAAAGCTATTTTTTCAGATGTGTTAGTCTTCTTGGACTGATTTTATTCTGATGAGCTTCACCTTTGGTGCAGTTCATGGAACAGACTAACCTTAGAAAGACTGTGGTTGTGAGGGAGGTGTGTCAGATGACCATGTGGCTGCAGAGTCTGTGGTGGTCTGAGGAAAAGGGGAGCTCTGCCCATATTGTGATCAAGAATGGTAGCCTAGATAAAATGATTGCTAGGAGTTGATAGCTTCAGAAAAATGAAAATTGCATCTTCAGTATTTTTTATTTTGTTTTCTAGCATAATTTTGAGTATACACAAAATTAGAGTATACAACAGATCTTCTGAATACGCTGATGGTTTATCTTTTCTACTCTGAGAATTGTCTTAGTTAAGATCTGATCCATATTCCATGATGTTGCAGTTAATCAGAAGTACATGCTTTGTTTCCATTTTAATACTGAAAAATATAAACCAGCCTTTGTAACAGATATGAATCAGGCCTTTAATCCAAACTTTGTAGGAGTCTTTGTAGGAGTTAATTCTTCTGAATGATGGCTGCAAAGTTTTATACAGTTTTTGAGCTGTCAACAAGAGCTCCCTGTTTAGTGACAAACTTTTACTTTTGGTGAGGAAAGTATATTTATGTACTCTTTAATTGCAGACTACCAACTATGAATGTGTCACATAAGCAGAAATAAAATGCATGAATGTGAGGATAACAGGGGTGGCTGGATATTTCTCAATTTTGAAACTGATTTTGAATGTGTATTAGAGCAGAACTGTAAGAACATCATTAAATAGAGGGAGGCAGTCTATCTAGATGGGGCATAATTTGTCTCAGTTATGTGTCTGTACTGCAGGAGATGTAGACATTAATGCTATTGCTCTCTGTTAATGGATGTTTCCTCTAGGCAGAGAATGAGCTCAATTTGAATACTGCTGTGGTTGAGCATTTTTAAATTGTGACCAGCATGTACCTTCATCCCTTAAAGTTATCAGAAGTATTTAAATGTAGCCAGTTTCTCTGTAATTAAAAAAAAAAACAAAAACGATATATATATTTTGAAAGTAGTATAATTACAACACTGTATTCTAGTCAAAAAAAGACACCAGAATATTTTTGTTCCTCATTGAGCTCAGCTACATTAATTTTGCTACAGTATTTCTTTTCAGATGTCAAGGAATCCACATTTACTCCTTGATCTGTGTCTAAACTATGTTAGTGTTTAGAAAATGACACAGAGAAATGATGAATGAAGGAAAGACATTGAAAACCTTTAGCTTACTCTGGTACAATTACACTATAGTACAGAAATCTTATTTAGATCCAAAATGAAAATCTGTTGACCGCAGTGTGAATTTTTTGTGTGAGGCAACAATTGGGCCTTTCATCAAATACATTCAGGACTGTAGCATTTGAAATTGTTGACTTTGGGGAATTTCAGTGTGATTGAGAAGTGCTATTTATTATGTCCTGCCTTCAGATTCTGTCATTTTGATCAATTGCTTTCTTTTCTTAGAAAAGCTGTAACAAATACATAGTGAGGGTATAAACACAAAAATGACACTGTGAAGACAGTGCCTGTTTTGATGGGTTCCTGATGTCGTCTTCTGGGACCAATGCCTATTAGTAATTGTGGTGTTACCCCATCCAGTTTGTTACTCTGGATTTTCCTTTGGTGGCTGGGTTCCTTTGATTTTTGTACTGTGAAGCCCTGAAAAGTTTGTTGCAGAGAATAGCCATGGGCCAGAGTAACTCAGAGCCCTCACTTCAAGTTTTCATTCTTCCTAAGACTAGGCATCAACTTTCCTGAGCAGCTTTGTAGCTTGTGTTTGTGCTGTTATCCAGTAGTTCCCAGAGCTGCTGTCTCTTTGTGGATCCTTGCTGCCTTATGAGGGCCTGGGAGCTTTTCTGAAGCCTTGTACAGTAATTAGTTGGCCACATAATCAAACTGTGAAGCATGCGCAAATGGTTTGGAAAGAGCCAAGCTTCTGTTCCAGGGAAACATCAACATAGTTTTCATGAGACTTTTCCCTTGTAAATAATAATAATAATAGTTTTCCTGTAAATAATTGCAGAGGTGGTGAATGAATCTTCTTCATACAGCATATGGATGGTCAGCTCTTTGGAGCAGGGTCTCACTGCCCACTCAGGTTTGTGCAGAGCCTGATGCAGGGGTGGGTTGTTGCAGCTGCTCTCACACGAGTTTGTCACATTGTTGTAATTTAAGTAGCAACAGCCACCACAAGATAGGAGGTAAAACTATCTCTTTCTGTAATACCATCACAAGAATTGACAGGGAAATTTCTACATTCAGATCAGAAATCAAGGCAGTAAATATTAAAATGTAATCTATGGGTAGGACAGGTAGGTGGAGTGTAACTAGCATAAGTGGATATGCTTTCTGTAATGAGGAGATGCTTCTAGTTCAAGAATGAAAAACAGGAATAATGCCACATGTATGTGGTGTTATTACCTCTAAGTATTAAAGAAAGTCTGTTTGTACCCAGTGTGTTCTGGAAATTTGTCAGAAGTTCTCTGGTTATTCTGTTCAGTGCTCCTTACTCAGGTGGTGTCTGGAATGTAATGGTTTTTCTACTCCCTAGGGACTTTCTGTGGAATTAATAAGTGGCATGTAATGAGTCCAGACAAAACACTAAAAAAGGTGGGAAGAAACACTGATGAGGTCGTACAGTTCTGTAGGTATTTTCTAGAATATCGTTTTAACTTCAGACTGTGGTATTACTTGTACAAAAAATCTAAAGAGTTTAAATGAAGATCTGCAATTTAAGGAAATCAGATGATTAAGGGGACTTAGTGGCTTTTGAACCTTTACAAAACCAGTTAACTGTCTTTAAAAATCAGTGATAGTTGATAGGAACTCAGATTCACTTTGAGTAATTTCTGAATTGAAGAGTTGCACAGGTCTCTTGGAGCTTGTTATATGTGGTTAGCTCTCAGTGTATGAAAAAACTTAAATAAGGCATTATGGAAATGATTAAAAAGTAGGCAAAATAATTTTTATAGTATCATTTGAAGGAGATGAGAGAGAAATTATGAAGAGCCAGAGAAGCCAGCACTAGGTAGGATGAGCTAAACCTTGGGAACTGCAAGCCAAATAATACTGACTAATTTTTGTAAATCTATTTTTGTTTCATAGGGATGCGGTAAAAAGATGTACACTTTTTTGAGGGGGACGAAACAATTGCAAGTGCTGAGATTTCTAGGAATCTCTATTGGAGTGACACAGATCCTGGCTATGATCCTCACTATTACTTTGCTGTGGGCTCTGTACTATGACAGAAGGGATCCTGGGGCGAATCAGATCATGGCCCTGAAGAGCGATACCTCGCAGCAGCTGTCCTGTCATTCCGTGGAGCTACTGAAACCAAGCCTGACAAGGATCTTTGAACACACATCCATGGCAAACAGCTTTAATACACACTTTGAAATGGAAGAGCTATAGGTGATGCAATGTATCTGAGAAATTGCAAAGGGGTTTTGTTGTTGTTTTTATTCTGTTCCATCACATATGCCAAATATACCAGTCTCTGTATGCATCAGAAAACAGCTAACGAGTGGAAGTAGAGGAGGCCAGAACAGAAAGAAGGATACGCCTGTCTGCCTCTTAGCTGTGGCCTCAGCTGTGACACAGAGTTGATTTTGTTTGGTTTTTAAAAAGCACTCATTCACTGGGCACAGTAATATTTAATTTATTGTCACAAGCTGTGTGATGTGTAAAATACTGATTCATTCGAAGGCAGACAGACAGAACCTCTAAGGAAACATCACGGGAAAGGAAGATACTCATCTTCTGAAGAAACACCTGTGCTCTGGACAAACAAAATGTGACTTCAGTTGAAATTGACTGTTAGTTTTTAATAAGCCATTTTGGAAATGTCTTAATCAGGGATCTATGTATATGTAATTGTGTGTTTTTGTGTGTGCATGGAAAGCAGAACTACAATTCAAGTCAAGACTTGGATTTAAAAATTTGCAAGATTTGTAAAAACGGCAAGATTTTCCTTTTTTTCTAACAAAACCTGTATCTTAGCTGTTGTTGTTAAAGATGTTCTAAAACTTCTATTTTTATCTAACATAACTGTTTAATTTTTAATTTTAAATATATTAAACAGGGATTGTGAAGAAGACTATGACTCTGGACAATAGATTTTAATTTTCACTAATTCTGGAGAATTCTTCTTTGAAACAGTTTATCCTATGGACTTTTTGTTACTGAAAAGAAAGAAAACCTTAAACATTCTTTCCAAAATGGGAATCAATAGGGGAGTAGCACATTGGTTTAGATAAATCTTTTCTCCTGTCTGTGATTTCCCTGAAGACAGAAACAAAAGACCACAATGAAAATGCTTACCGTTCTGGATGCTATTGCAATAATTGTAAAAGTGCATAAGGAGAAATTACACTTTGGTGGCTTCTTCATTAAGAGCTCTCTAGTGGCTTAAAAATGCCAACTGGAAACAGCATTAAAATGTATTTATTGAGCTGGGGAAAGTGCATTTTACTGTATTTTTATTAACAATGTTTATTTCATAGGATTATTTTTACAATTGGCCACACTCATGAAATATATATTTGTTCCACTGAGTACAGTAGTTTGTGGCAAATGGGTTTTTATATAATACTGCATTTTAAAAATTCTTTCATATATTTTGGAATTTGTAAAGGAAAAGAGAAAAAAAAAACAAACCAAAACAACAAGGTGTGATTTGGTAGACAATAAAATTACTTTTGTCTTAAATTCCATAACAGCAATTTTATTTTGAAGTCCTAGAGTGTGAATGCTTCGGGTGGGAGTTGGGAGGGTCCTCCTGCTACTGTGAGTTAATTTGATGTGTCTTTACCCATTCCACTTATTTTGTCATGGAGAAACTGCACTGTTAGGTTTCACTTTCTTTTTCTGTTGCTTCTGAGAAGGTGCCTTAAATGCTCATGAAATAAGCTCTTCATTTGTGTGGACTGTTGTTTGATTTTTAGCAGTCTACATGTGGGTGTCGCTATCTCACAGGCAGCATGGCAAGCAAGATTCTGCTTTTGTACCTCTCCTAGAGAAGATGATACATATTTTTGGAAGGTAAGAAAAAGGCTAAAGAATACACCTTCCCAAATTTTTGCTTGGAGTATCTTTATCAGAAATACTTTCTCATGCACCACTCAGGTGCCCTTGTTGCCCAGTGTTACTGCAGACTTGCACCCTTCCCGCTGCTCAGACTGTGCAGCGTTGCTGTTGCTAAGGGTGAGGTTCCTATGTAGAAAATGGTATCTGAGAAAGTCTGGATATAGGCCACTGTCCTGGTTAGAACAGAACCAGCTCTCTAAAAATGGTTTTACTTCTCAGCTAAGCCTTTTCTAACTAACTCTACTTTCTGAAGGTAACGGCATATTTTTCCAGACAGTGTGTGTTTCTAGAAGTGATAACACTTGATGTTTATAGAAACTGCCAAAGTTTGTTGTGCAGAAAGGCTCTTGCATATACTTACTGCTATGAAGAACAAGGTCACTGCTAAATCTTGTGTACCGTGTTGGGGGTGCAGTAAGTAAGAGGCTGTACCTGCAGGGAGGAGTGGACAGGACAGGTGATCACAAACTGCCCAGCGGGGGATTCCATCCTATATATGTCATACCAGTATAAAGCCAAGGCATCACAAGGGTCAGTCTCTCTTCTTCAATGGCCGGCATCTGAGGAGGACTCTGTCCCTCTGCTTTCAATCCCTATCTATGCGTTCCTGAGTCCAGCTCCTGAATCCAGTTCCCATCTGCCACCGAGTTTAGTCTGGCATTTCTACAGTGCCTGCTCCACAGCATCAGTGGTGATAGTGACAGAATTGCCGTTGGGGGGTCGGTTTTGATACTGGTTTTGTATATATTTAATTTTATTATTATTATTTTAATGAAAACTACTATAGGGTTTTTTTTTCCAATCCATAGCTCT
>JAAGNO010004846.1:0-12588 GCA_033439905.1 Ceryle rudis | reverse complement strand
ATATATCTCCCTTTATTAAGGGGGAAGACATTGTTATACCGTGTGCCGAAGTATCAAGTACCATTTTCTTCAAGATCTGGACAAGAGAAAAACTTCAGGCCTAATAACAACATTCAAAACTAAGATACCTATGATGAAAGCGTTGTGTCATTTTGCTGACAGTTCAGTCTCACAGCTTGCTCTGCCAATCACCAAGAATAGTAGCACCCACCCAGCAAGGAGAACTGATTACAGGCAGTGAAAGGTAAGGACAAAGAGTTTCTTCCTTTGCTGGGATTCCTGGGTCCTCAAATGCTGAATATTTATGTTAGCTTATCACTGCAGTTCTCATACTTCAAATGTAATGCATGAATTATTCTCTGTGTTAACAAAAAATAAATGTCATTTTCTTTGTAGTTAGCTATTCTGAACACAATAAGGTAAACTAGGGTTAAATAATAGATGTTTTTGTTTCTGTCTTTCTTTTCTAATCCTGTGAGTGATTACTAAAAGCAGGGACTTAAATTTCTGATTAGGATTAATCTCTCTTGCCTGTGGAAAATAGATCAGAGCATGAAAGAAAACATACCAATTCAGTAGCTGCTGTCACAAGCCACATGTAGGATGACAGATGATGTCATCTGGATGACAGTGCTAAAAGGCTACAAACTCAAAGTACTCTTTAAAGGTGTGTATACCAAATCAGTCTGCTATTGCCTGAGACTGAGAACATATGTGTGTTGCTAGCAGATACTCCAAAGATAATTAGAGAAAGTCCCACAAGCATTTCCTTGCAATTTTTACTGTAACAGGTCACAAGATACTTCTCTTCATTACTTTGGGAGACTTCAGAAATGACTCACATCCTTTGAGAATGAACCCTGAGTGATCCCTTCACTTCCAAAGCTCTTATCTGTGAAGTTCCTTAAGTCTTTGCTCCACTTTTCCCCAACCAGTCCCTCATTTTAGGAACCTTGTCATACTGCTGACAGGATTAAATACATAGCACTTCCCATAGACATTCCTTGCTTCCCATAAGCTATGTGAAAACAGCAGTATAAGGCATGTTTCTTGATACATCCTTAAGTCTGACAGTCTTAAATGTTACAGCAGTTGAAGCTGAAGCTCTACTGTGCTCAGAGATAAGTAAAAGAAGAGGAAATAATGCTTCCTTTATAAACATCCTTCTCCTGTCATATTTTAAGTTTTTCTGCACCTAAAAAACCCCTTTTGGATTCATTTAGTGTTTCTTGATCCCCAAATATCAGTCGGAAAAAAAAAATTTAAAAAAAAAGTATGAATAATCAGAAGGTTGTAATCAAGTGTGATCTATCATTGACAGAATGATGCCAACAGTAAAGATAACCAAGCCTCATCCGTGCAACCCAGATAGAAACAAAGGCCAAAAGTAAGCAAAATTCATCTCAGTACAGCTGTCTCATTCCTTGGCTAATGATGTGCTGGTGCCTTCTGCAGCAATGCTTTCCTGTGACTAGATAGTCATGGCACTCTACTGGATTGCTGAAGGACCAAGGATGGATCTTTACAGAAAGCCTAAAGAGTCGTGCTAGATCCAAATATTGCAGGAAAACTCCATGCAGCTTGAATGTGACCACTAGGCCTAACATTGACCAGTCCAAAGCAGAAAGCTGATGTTTATAATTTCTGAAATCTCTGTCCATCTGTTCCCTAAAGCTATACTATATTTATATTCTGCACATGTCTAAGGAACAAGGCCAGCTTTGTAGCTGACTCATAATGCCACTCCCTGAAAATACTTCGTTATATTAGGGAAGTAGTCTTAATAGGGGTGGGAATACTTTCCCTTTTAAATTGCTACATCTAACATCTGGAATGTGCCCATCTTTGTTTATGCTGTTCTATAGAACTGAAACCAAGTCCCTAATGAATATCATTTAATGTCTGCAGCATCCTGACATTGCACTGGTAGAAATATTTAAATTCCCATTTTTGAGATAATTGAAGATTGGCTTAAATGGGCTCCACAACATTCATTTTGATCTCAACAAAACAATCATTTTTCTCTTTTTTCAATTCTGATGCAAAGCTAAAATGCCTTCCAGTGCCAGCTACATTTTGTTTTGCAGTTAGTGAAAAATGAAGTAATGTCTTTAAAAAGCCTAACAGCTGGTGATGGAAGTCTCATCCAGAAGATTCTTAAAACCTGCAGTTCTGCTATGCCCTATAGTATTGACCATCTCTATATCAAAATATTTACCAACCTACTGATGGGCAAAAAACATCTTTGCTTTGCCTAGTCTCTTGGATTTCTTCAGTTCTTCTTCTGCCCTTGTGGGTGCTAATAATTTAATCTATTCCTAATAACATCAACCCTATAAACTAATGAATGCAATTGACAAATTATGTCTCAAATATTACTTGCTATGCTCCGCATAAAGGCTAACTGTTCTTCTTTGCTTGTCCACAATGCTGTTTTGTTTAGCCATCCTGTAAAATAATGCCCGTTGTATTTTCTTTAGCTGCACTCCATGTAATTTGTATTTGCATGGGGGAACGGGAGGAGTGGCTTTGAATAATGCAAGTTCAAAAGATCAAGAATTCTCCACAGAAGCATTCCGCTACTCAACTTTCCAGGGAATTAGCACAGCTCACTATATCTTGTAGCACTGGATCCTAAAATATCCTTCACGCCTCACTGCAGTTCATTTGTTGAGTATACATGTACACAGAGACTCAATTCCTGCATGTATCACTGAAAGTGGTTTTAGACTTCATTTCTCAGGGGTTGAATGCCATAGAAACACAGTTAAAAAAGCATTTTCTGCACTTATTATTAACAAAATCCCTTAGCAAGCCAATCTCACAGCACAAAATCCACTTAAATACTCTACTGAATACACTATAGCAGATTTATGGATGTAAATAGCCTGTAGCTTTTATCAGAAATACCAACATATGCATTAAGAATGGTAGCGTTAGGACCTCATGGTATATCAACATGGTATTTTAACAGAGGGAATCAAACTTTCAGTCAGTCTCCAGAGAGACAGTCTTAGTGCATCAAGTTGTCAGACCTGAGAGAGCTATACAAGGCTTATTTATTGTGACGTACAAATAGATTTAAAATGTTTCTTTCTAAGAAAGCATTTGTTTTTAAGCCTACTTGATGTGGCCAAACCTTTTGAGCCACAGCCACTTTCCAACCTGTAAAATGTTTCAAGGTTTAACATGTACCTGTTTTATCAAACGGATCAAATGCCCAGTCCAGCTGTAGATAATCCTACTCCTCAGCCCAGAAACATGTTTCAGCAGAAAGAGAAGGAGATAGATAATAACTCTCTTCCATCCTAGTGGGAATACCCTTCAAAGGAGAAGGTCACTCAACATGAATTTTTAGCAGTGTGGTCCCAGGAAGTGAAAGGTGTCATCTCAAAGAGCAAAGAGGGTATTAGTGTTTTTGGGGCTCCTCAGGCAGGAGTCTCTGTCATCTGTGACACAGAAATTTAGTTTGCTTCATTACTCCCATGGGCTTTCCCCAGATGTTTAGGGGCATTCTTTAATTTTAGGATGTTCCTAATGAGAATCTAAAGCAAGGGGTCCCACTGCAGCTCAGCTCTGCCCCCTTGTGCATACAGCCATATGGTATGACCATATCCTGGCTCCCATGTTACACTGTATCAAGCCATTTCATTCAATACAGAGCGTACTAGCAAAGCTACAGCCACAGAAGTGTGGAGGGGGCCAGTGCAGGTCTAAGTGGCCAGGAATGCTTCCAGCAGCTGTGGGTAGGTGATGAGGTCCCATTCTTTATTCTCCTACTAAATGAAGAAAGTTTGTACCCTGCCAGCAGCAGCACTTGGTCACAGATAGGGGCTGTCAGAGCCCCATCAGGAATGCTGTATCTCACTGCACGGCAGCGTTCCCCGCAAGCAGAAAGTGCTCACCTTCGGTGTGTCCATGGGGTTCAGGATGGCAGCAGTAAGGCAGAGATACACTGTGTGCTGCTTGCTTTATTTTGTTGCCCAAGTTGGTTATGCTTGAAATCATCTCTGCTTCTACATTATCGACCTGGAAGATGAGCTGTGTGTTGTGGGAAAAGCTTCTCCTTCAGCAGCTACACAGAGTGAAAATATAAAGCACACATAATTAATGGGGGATGGTGGTGCGAGGTTTGGATATAGAGGAGAAAATCCTTCCAGCTCCACACCTTATGGTTCTAATCCCACACCAGAAGATGAATCTGAATCAAGATCCTGAAATCCCCTGCTCATCTGAAATTATTATCTATTCATAATAATAGTCCTGTTCTCTTGGAAATACCCTGGAGTACAACCTGGTTCGGCAGTTTTACATGAAGCCAGTCCTGAAATCCCTCACAAGTTAGGAAAATAGCTTTTCTTTTGCACAGATACTAGTAATCCACAGGTATCTCTGGAGGGAAAAAAGAAAACATATTTTAAATCCCTCACTGGCCCATCTGTGAGATAAAGTTTCCCTTCTTGCTGCCAGAGAACCCAAGCTCAGAATAGTCTGTTCATTCTCATTCAGGAGGAGAAAAAAAATGAATAAACTACAGAACCGAGACCTTTTTCAGTCAGAGAGCAAAGGAAAAAATGACAAATCTAGCAAATTCCCATCCCACAGCCTCCTGATAGCAGTGCCCTTCTCTTGCTATTGTCCTGGCTTAGTTTCTGAGCTGCCCAGTGTTTTGATACCCAGTTCTCCCTGACTGAAATCCACTGAAATTGCCTTAGTGATGCATAAACAAGTCAAACATTGACTGCCTATTCAGGTTTCACACACAGCACTGTAGGGTGCAACACAGAGATGTTCAACCCTATGAAGTCCTCTTGGGTTTAGTAAACCTTACTTATTTCAGTCTTAGTAAACGACAGACACTGTATGGGTATCATGCTCCATTCCGGCTAGTAACTCAGAATGGTAGGGAAGGTCAGGGGACATTCTGCAGCTGGCACTGACAAACTGTATCTGGAGACAGGAGGTAGAGCTGCTGGACTCAATCTTATTCTGGTCACTCAGACTTACAAATTCTTTCCTCTCTCCTAGCATGTGAGCTATCAAGTGATAAAAAGCACAGCTCACATGACAATAGGAGGAAATGGGCTGATAGTAACAGCATCAGGCTGGCCCAGGTGTCTTGTAACTGCATGTCATTGCATATGGGGCCACATTCTGACGTGTTCAGTGGTGCGCCTCCAGTACTCACTGGCAGATAGCAGATGAGATCAGTGGCTGTATCTAGTGGAGAGGATACTGGACAGGGAAACTAGATGTATTCCACTGATGCGGATGACTGAAATGCAAGTGTAACTGCAGAAGGGTTCTGGACAAGAGCAAGACATGAAAGCCTTGCTCTCAGGTATGAAATTTTCCAGGTAAAGAAAAGGTGACAATAAAGATAAACAGCACTTCTGCTTTTCCTCAGACAAATCCTTTTAAGGATCATGAGGATTCATCCCCTTAACATATAATCAGTGATGCTCCTTTGCTGATTTCATTAGCTAATTTTGTTAGCTTCATGGCTGGACCAGCACAAGTAGACTCAGCTGTCTTTGCGTAGTGTAATATGTAATCAACCACTTAGGGCAGATCTTCAACACATTTAGGGCAATTCAGTACATGAAGTGGGTAAAGGTACATGAGGTCACTGTATTAAAAAAAAAAAAAAAGGACAAAGCTGCATACAGAAAAAAAATATGCAGAGCACAATCAAACCAGGACATGATTTCTCTGTGATAATTTCTCTCTCTGACCCTGCCACATCACTCTCTGTCAAAGCAAAAGGTCTTGGTTAGGGATACTCTTACTTCCATGTGCTACTGCAGGGAACAGACCATAAGGTAAAGCTAAGTTGTACCCTATGCCCACACTTGAGTCCGGTTTCCCAGCTAACATAACACTCACCAGCTTAGGAGTGACTGCCTTGTCTCCTATGTCTCAATATAGGTAATGTCAGGAATCTAGAGCTTCACAACAGGTCACAGCAGAAGGGTATTCCTGGAAAGACGCTGAAGAGGCCTGTAAATCACTGCTAGACTCAGCATGTTCTTGGGGGAGACACAGTGTGCAGCCTGGGATACCCTCACATGAATTATCATCAGGATCAGCTGGCATTTGTCCAGTCGTCACTATGCTCAGAGCCACTGCCTCCAAGTGCTGCTCATAGGGCATAATTAACTATACGTCCATGAGGGGAGTTTGCTTGACTAGGAAAAGAGATGCAACAAAAGGTGGTGCCAATGCAGGGAGATGGTACCATCAAACAGAGCTTCGCCATGAAGCACTTACAGGCTCATTGCAGCCACTGACTGGGTGAGTTAGTTCTGACCATTGCTGTAGCCACCAAGGCAGACCTGGAGAAAAGCTGAAGGCTCACTGATGTGACAGGAGTGCTGCTATAGGGGGTCTCGTTCATCATCAGTGACTGTGGAGAAAGCAGGGCAGAAGACCTCTGTGACCTGATGTTAATCCTAGCAGAACCTGTCTATTTCTTTAAATAGTTTTTCCTTAAAAAGTTCGATATAAACTGTTGACAGTTCTGAAGCCATTGGAGTGAAAAGAAAAAAAAAAAAAGAGAATTTGTTCTCTGGACTGGATCGGAACATGGGACAACTTGAAGGCAAATTTTATGGCTTTGAATGTGAATGAAGAGCAAATTTACCAGAATGGTGTTAACTGAGGGCTCTCAGCAGATGGACAATAGCATGTGTTGGAGAATACTGCTAGTATTATGCCAAGAGGAAATGTTCCTCTGAATATTAAAAATAAGTTATCCAAAAAATGAGCCAAGAACCTTAAATCTGTAAATTTCAGGATTCCCTGAAGGCCATCCATAAGGAAATTGTTGTTTATGTCATTTAATTAGATCCTGAACTGATGCAGGCACATGTTCTCACATTAGTTAACTGCACTGAAGCAAGTTTTACAGGAGAGCGAAAACAAGAATATGCCCAGATGTTTGCAGGATTAGTCCTGCAGACTCTCCAGCTCAGCAGCTAAGACTTCAAACTGTTTCTAGACAAGTTTACTAAAATATTGGGACTACCTATGGTCATATCAGCATCTGCATGCATCTAAAACCCAGACGTGCCCTGAAGCTATTTTTGCCTCTGGGGTGCATAAGGAAATAAAAGTAATTTGGCAAGTACGCATGACTGCAATGCAGTGACCAGGTATGATTTCATTGTTCACAATGTCATAACAGATCAGCTCTGAAGTGATGTTGATTGGAGATGCAGAGATAACCATTAAACTGCTTCTTAGACCAAGACAACGTAACCATATTTCCCCTTGGCTCTCTTTCCTTCTGAAGACAAAGTGTTATTCTCAACAACAATCACCAGTAGCCCTGACATCCTGGTTCTCAGCAATACTTACATACTGTCATTTCTTGTGACCATGTCACTATAAAAGCAGAGGAAAGCTTCAGTACAATCATTCTCTGTCTTTCGAAAGCTAAAATATTTTTTTTCCCTTTTTTTAATAAAAAGCATGACTAAAACAGAAATACTGTTGAGTTTCATTTTAGTCACAACACTTTTTTCCAAGTTGTCATTTTTTTTCACTGCTTTGTTGGTGCTCTTTAATCCTCAGATGGACAAACCTGGTGATCTGTGTAGCTTAATCAGGTAAACAATGATTTCAGATAGTAGTTAACTTAAACCTCCTATGTCTATAAACACATCAGCTTTGCAAGCAGCTTGCTTTCTTCACTTCCCAATTAAAATCTGAAAATGCACTCTAGATCCCAAAAGGGCTTTTTAATCATATTTTAATTTTTATGGCTCAAAAAGGTACTTACAGAGTATACTAAAATCAGAGTTAATTACAATAACTCCTTGCAATCAAGGTCCCACCCACTTTCAGACTCATAGCATAATGTCACTGATCTCACATGAAAATTAACACACAACTAACGGTTTCAGGAAATACGAGGCTGATAGCCAGTGTTATACGTTGCACTGTTCACACTCCCAAATTAATTCACTGTGGCAATGTTATAGAACTGTGGTTTGTCCTTCTGCTTCTTTTTATCCCCATGCCTACATACTTGACTATGCACTGACATGTGGAATCAAACTCTACAACCCGAGATAGGTTATAAAGTAGGCATGTTTATTACAGTGCCGGGTGCAAGGGGGATCACTCCTCAGAACTTGTGCACAGTACTTCAAATCAAGCAATTATTTATCATGAGAAACATACATATTCATTGGCAAAGGAGGGGTTATTACAATTAATTCTAGGAATAGGTGTGGTTATTATAATTATTTCTGGGAACTCATTATCATAAGTCTCCTCCCATTGACGCCTGCACACTGCTGTCCGGTGGTCACGGGCCGGGGTCTTCTGGAGGAAGGCCCACAGTCTTCCTCGCAGAGTATTTTTACCTTTGGCTCAGAATGCAAGGCCATGCTGAGCCAGCAACCGCAGAACTGGCATGATCTAGCTTATGTCTGGAGGCTCCTCTCTGTTCCCGCTTAGCTCATAGCTAGTCCCTCTTATCTATACAAACCAAGGTTACTCTAAGCAGTCTATCAGAGTTAGTTTGTTCCATCTATACAAACCAAGCTACAGCTGCAAAATTAAAAGGCTACAACCCAACATTTATGTCTCAGCACCTCCTTGTAACCGTCACTATTAGTTCACCACTGATAATTCTAAAACAATTTAAAACTATATGTTCTGCTGGTTTAACTTCCTTTAAAGGTCTATTTCATGACCACATATTCTTTCTGTTATCATTCTGTATAGACATGTTTTGATGGAAACAATGAGAAATCCAGTGAAGCAAAATCAATAAACATATTCCCATGGACGAGTCTACTTTTTTGTTGTTGTTCACTCAAAGGGTTCTTGTTAAGAAATCTCATTGATTCAAAAATTCTACCCAAAATGTATAACAATAGACTGGACAAAGAAGGTAGGTGGATAATTCATTATGCTTTTGTCAGTTGTTCAAATAACTAAAAGCACTGTGTGAATGCACGGATTATGAGTATTTTAAGGCTACAGGTACCGTGCTTGCAGATGAAGCCTGAACTGGCATTAAACTAATTAACAAAAGATGTCTGTGGCCTGACAGAGGATAATTTACACTCTTCTCAGAGGTCCTCACTACTGACAGACTTTGAGATCTGATCCTTAAACCAATCAAAATAAGTAAATCATTGTAACAAAGAGAAATACATTCATGTTTCAGATTTCAAGGGTATCCAAAGATGATCACAGATTGAAGGTCTCATTTGTAGCTGCTTTTAAACTGCCTCCCTGCTTGAAAGAAAGTGTGGACCCTGCCCACCAAGGCACACCCCACTTCCCCAAACAGCAAACATAAGCCTACCAGCAACAGGTTTGCTTTTTTTAGCTTTTTCAGTAGTTATCTTCAAAGAGACTACGTATCCTTACATGCTTCTATAGACTATAGGTAGAAATTCAGTGGACTGAGTAGACCCTCCACCTGAATTTCAACGTAGCCCATGGAGAATTTCAGCAAAGTTGATTCTGTTCTCCCTGTTGTCAACTGCAGATGAATCTTTAAAATAATTAATTAAATAAATAAGTATAAAGGCAAAATTGTTTTCAGTGTTTGGGAAAACAGTAATTGCAGTATCTAGAAAAAGCAATCCATACTACAGTATTAGAATGCAAAATGAGTCCTGAAAGTACAGTACTGTGGTACAGGGTAGTATGGTGAAAAAATATTGAACTGTACACAGCTATGCACCCATAGTAGGACTTTCCATCTCACCCAAAATACTATTTGAGATGGCACGGCTCTACTGGAACAAAATGAACTGTACTTGTGAGTAATGCATATAGTTCTCATAAAGCACGAAATCACATTTCTTATGGGTAACTGATGCGGTTCTCTGCTCAATAAGCAAAATGCTGTTAAACCATTAGATTTCTCAAATAAGCAAGTTGTGCCATGGAAACTGCATAGAAATAACCAGTAGATTATAAAACATGAAGTATTTTTTCCCCATAGATGCAAAATGCCACTCAAAAAGCAAATCTGAGTGATGACAAAAAGCCTCAGTCTTCTGAGAATTCACAGCCCGTATTACAACAATACTGCAATCTCTGCTTTTAGTTCTGCTGAAATGCAAGGCACGAGTGCTGCACAAAAAAAAGCCGAATGCATGTTCTGAATCAGCTCTAAGAGGTGATCAAGGGTCTTGAAAGTTCTCGGTACCTGGAATCTTCTCTGAAATAACCTGAAGTTTCATATAATGTGCAAACATAATCAGACTATGTTTAACAGGGAAATGACTGATACAACCGATCATCCTGCAAACTGTGTGGCATTCTCCAAAGCTGTGAAGTCAATGGAAGAGCAGTGGAAAAAACACACTGCATTTAACATAAAGGGGCATAAACAAGATATAATTATATCATAGTATATAAAATATCTATGTGGTAGCCTTGGGGTGAAATAAAGCAGCTGCCCAAAAAACCTTCCAATGTAAAGCTGGATGTGAAAATTCCTGCAGCAAACTGACATTTCTCAGGAAATGTACGTAGGAACTCAAATGTAAGTACTCAAGGTGGAATTTAGCCCTGTCAAGACATTTAATCCAATGACTATTATCCAGAATATACCAAGAAGCATAAAACAGTGTTGTGTAACCCAAACACAAATTTAGCTGTGCCACTGAGGCATAGACTCTTGCCACACACCTCTGTGGCCACCATAAACAGGGCTCGACTAGGTCTTGAGCATTAACTACGCAGCTATGCTGACTAGGAAATGTTTAATTTCAGCAAATGCTGCTTTTCATCTTCCTTGAGTGAAGCTAATGCTCCTATTCAACTGTCTCATCCAAGTGTCAATTAGGCCCTGTGGCACAGCACCCAAAATCTGACGAGCAGTAGATTAAAAATGATAAACCCCAAAAAAATGATAAGCTTAGTGCCTTCCACTAGGCACCCTACTCAAGCCCAAACACTGAGTTTTCTGAAGTCGTATGTTTCTAAAAAGTTAGGTATTTGGCATTGACACTACCTATTTATTAACAGAAAAGTTACTGTTACAACTGTATTTTGCTTCAAAATGTGTGTTCGCAAGACAGCAGTTTAAAAGAGCTAATCTGAGGGTTATGAAGACCTATATGGAAAGCAATTTGGTTGGCTAATTATCTTGGCACCTTGATTTTAATATTAAGCACACTTTTAAATCTGTAATAGACTTTTTTTCAAATGTCGTAACAGTTTGAGAATTGTCACATTAGGTTATTATAGCTCCAAATGTGTACTTCTCTGTTCAGGACTATGAATCCAATATACAGTAATGTGACTACTTAAGAGAGGCTGTTACATTTTATGTCAATCCAGCTGCTATGCAAGTACATAAATTCTGCATAATAAAAATCCTTATGTTGATTTTGATTTTAAAAAATGACTGCTTGCCACAAACTGATTTCTCAACTTTGATATTTTAGCCAATTGAAACATTTTCTTGTCAAGATACCCAAATGGGCTACTGTTTATCATCTATTAATTAGAGAAACTTGTGCTGAATTAAGTTTATCAGAAGCGGGTGGTCCATATAAGTTATTTAAAATTCTCTAATTTTAAAATGACTGAATGTATTTTTAATCTGCTCCGAAAAGTTTTAATGGCAAAATTTCCACAGCTTCCCTAATTATCTATACTAGTGCTTAAATACCATGGCAGCTGAAAGCTTTTATTGTTGTGTAACCTTGAACTGCTGTACTTTCAGGTCTGTGGTTTGTCAGATCCTGGTGGGTGAGGAGAAGAGTGCTAGCTTCCCCTTAGGAGTGATGCTCCTTGGGCAAACGCAAGACCGTAGGTACTACACAGGTCAATAGGATGCTATTCTTCATGGAGTCATTCTTCTACACCATTTTCCACTGTTGGGAAGGCAGCAGACTCTGTGGGACTCTGCCACATCATTCTTGAATGGCAGCTGATTAGATTCTTTGACTTCATGTGAATGATGAGGGTAGGCAGCCAGAGGGCTGCTGGCAAACCTTGCAGAACACTAGTGTGAAATCCCACCTTCACAGATGGTCTTCTGCAGAGGCCTCCAAACTCACACAGCTGATCTGCAAGAGGTGGCCACCACGCTTCTGTGACCAACCTCTCGCTCTGCAAATACGAGGACTCAACCCAACACTGTTGGGTGTGTGTTTATGAGAGGATGTTGGGTTCCTTGAGGATGGCTGGGTTTCTTGAGATGATGGCTGGACTGATGGTGAGGCCAACGGTTTGGTCGGCCCTTCGGCCGAGGCCCTGCATAGGGGCTGGGTACTTCCTCTCCCGGCTTCTCTCGCGGATTTCCATCCCCTGCGGCCAGTCCTCGGGGCAGTGCCTCACCCAGACACGCTCTCCCCCCTTGCCGCTGATCAGATCCCCAGCCCCACGTCAGGGCGGTCCGGCCCCCCCCCCCGCCCCCACCCCCGGCGAGGGCGAGCCGCCCGGTCCGGCCCCCGCCCGTCCTCCCCCCCCCCCGTTCCCCTCTACGGCTCGCACCCGGGACACCCCCCCCCCCCACCCCCCCCCCGCCCCCCCCCGACCCCCCCCCCCACACCACCCCCCCCCCCCCCCCCCCCCCCCCCCCCCCCCCCCCCCCCCCCCCCC
>JAAGNO010004845.1:0-17588 GCA_033439905.1 Ceryle rudis | reverse complement strand
TGCCGGCCCCCCGGGGACCCGACTCTTCCCCCCCCCAGGGGAGGGAGACGGGGCGGAAACGAAAAACGCCCCACAGCTGCTCCGGCGACAGCCGGCGGGGGTGTTGCAGCTCAGGACGACACCGGCCGCTCGCCCGGCGCGGGGCTCGGTGGGGCCGCGGCCGCAATGTGCCGCAAGCGGCCGCAGGAGCAGCAGGGACACCGAGCGCTCGCTTCCTGGGCGGGATCCATAAAGCCGCCAGAAACAAGTTCTGCTGCATAGTGGCCGTGAGGCCACCGGTGATTTTGGAATAGGTTGGTGGTGCTCAGACACCACCGCGGGCCTTGCTGCTGCAGAAGTTTTAAATGTTGAAAAGCATCCCCGTGTGACAGTGCGTTTGAAGGGCAACAGGTCACTCTTCTCACGTCCAAGCCAGCCTTTTACAGAGTGTATTTTATTCTAAAGCTGTGCTCTTTGTACTGGGGAAATGGTCACAAAGAACCAACATACGGAGGACACTCCTGCTGGGCTCCCGCTCCAGTTAATTTAGTTTTCCTTTCCCATAGAGGACTCCCTTATTCATGGCTTTGGCCAAGCAGCCATAGGATGAAGCATCGGCTCTTCTGCAGCCACTGAAGTGACTTCATAACAGCGAGTGTGAGCCGAGGTTCTCACACAGGCAATACTCGAGTAATTCTGCTCAGGTAAGGGCCTCGTGTCAGCAGAGCATCACCCACGTGCAGCCATCCAGCGTAGATCAGGGTGGGGGGGAGGGGGAGAGTGTGGCTACTGGCATTGCAGTCTTCTATTACTGTAATTTAGTGTGACTAAGTTATTAACAAAACCCTTATTTTAATGTTTGAGCATCAAGCAGTTAATTGTGTTAATGTGCACAATGACCTCGGTCTGCTTACCCATAGCAACCACACCGTGAAAGTCCTTTCAGGGACTGCTTAGCATGCAAAACAAAAACTGGGAGCACCGAAGCGATGTCTGTAAGGTGTTACTCAGCCTGCAAAGTTTTATTTTACTTTTACCTTTTTCAGGTGGTAAAGTGGAATACAGCTACAGCTTGCTCTCTGTCCTGCAGATCTGACTTTTAAGAGACCTCCTGTGAGGCTGTATGTCACAGGCTAGACCAAGAGCTCCTTATATCCCAGGGATCTGTGCTTCCCATGCACAGAGCTGAATGAGACGTGCTCTGTGCTTTCTCATAACAAGTCTTCAGAGACAGCACAGTGAACCATCCCTGTCCCATTACTTATGCATGAATAATTACTGAAACCTGAGCTAAAGGAACCTTCTCAAAGTGTTTTAGTCAATCCCTCAGCCAGACTGGACTGACATAAACTTTCTCTAACCTGTTCTGAGAAACATCCAAGGCAGACAACACCCATCTCCTTCCATTTGCAGAAACTTCAAGTCATCAGTAGGCAAATTTATGATCTCATAAAAGTTGATATACATCCAAATGGCAGTTCCTCTTAGCTCAGAAACGTTTTCCTAAATTGCTCTCCTCAAGTCTGTCTTGTTAATTTAAAGTCCAAGGCACAATCAATCATTCCCATCCTATCACACTGACCATTTGAGAATGATCACTGAAATTTGAGTTGAGAGAGCCTTTAGAAATGACCCAGCTTTATGCAAATATTTCATATTTTCACCCTTTGTTGTTTTTATTGTTTGTTTACGGAAGACAGATTCATCTGAATTGTACAAAAAGAAGCCAACTTTTTCCGAATATAGTATGAGTAGGTATTTCAAACACCACAAGGATAATGGTACTTTCAGAGGGATATCACTTCTACAGCTGTGACACAAAAAAACCCACCCACCAAATTTGACATTAATGTGTTAGGAAGGAAAATGCAAGTATGATGGAGATCACTAGGTTCTCAAGACAGACAGTAGGGTGGCAGACTGTTGAGTTGCTGGCCAAAGTATCTAGAACAGAAAAATGAATAATTTTGACATTCACAGTTTGAGAACTGATACCACCATTCTCTGCCTGAGGTAAGAAAATACATATGCCATGTGATGTTATATGGATCGAGCAAGCACTCCTGATACTTCAAACCAAGCCTGTCTTAATGAGCTGACGTACAGTGCTCTGCTGCTCGCTCTTCAGTCATAAACCCCAGTGTTTAAGTGACAGGGATTTCTAAGGGTTGAAGGTCTACTATCCTGACAGTGCAAAACTGTGAGGCTGTAGCTGAGGGCAGAGCAATAGGAATATAATTTCTTGACCGTATGTTTTAGAAAATAGATTCTGTGCAATATGTTAAGGAGAGCCTGCATTATAATGACAAGAAATGCAGAAGGACTTTCATAGTAGTTTTCAGCTGATTCAAACACATCTGAAGTGAACTTAAAATCCACATAGCAATTATGACTGGAAGTTTAAAATGATGGTAACACCTTTTCAGTAAAATTGAGCTCTCAGGAGAGTGATTTCTCCTGCTTTGGGTTTTAAATCATCCTAGGTGTTATAAATCACACCCCCACAAAGCTATGCCCATAGGATAAGCCCTTCTAGTAAATTTCTCTGTTAACTATTGCAGGTCAACACTAGAAAAAAAATGTGTCATTTGAAGGTATAATGCAGAAGGTATTTTGGTGTTCTGAGTTAGGTAATTCTAAACTTGGCTGTGTAGTGAGGAAGATGCAGCAACATCAGTTTATTCCTTGAAGAAGCCATTTTAAAATGTTCATACATAAGGTTTTTTTAATAAGCTCCCTCTATTTCAAGAAAATACCCACCAAATCTGAAAGGCCAGAGGACCTTCAGGACTTGTCTTCCACAAGCCTCCTTCAGCCAATACCATTGTGCACTACAGATCCCACAGATGTTAAGTTTTGTAAGGACTGTTTACCAGGGAATAAAAGCTCTCCCCCGTGGCAATAAATGGTCAAAGGCAAGTGCATTTGTTTCTCTTGGCGACTCTGGTTTTATAGGAGCAAAGATGCGTTCTTTGGGTGAAAGGGCGATGGCTGACACTTCATCACCTAGTTGCTTCCTATCCTTCAGTGTAAAATTGCATTTGTCTCATTTAAAGGGTTTCATTTCTTCAGAAGCAGGTTAATGGTGGCAGCTTGGCTTCTCTGGGTGTAAACCTTAAATCCAGGTGTGCCAGTGGACAGATTTGTCTGAGATGCCAAAGAGAATTTTTACTGAATGGTTCAAACCTGCTGCCGCCTTCTCACAGGCACAAGCGAGTAGCTTTTGTTCAGATACCGCGTGGTAGCTCCACAGGAAAAACATAGAATTATAAAATAGTTTGCATTGGAAAGGACCTTTTAAGGTCATCTAGTCCAAACCACCAATACCTGAATATTTTCAAACCCTTCACACCGGTACTCTTGTGGTTGTCAGAGGTTTGGGACGGGATTCAAGACCAGTTTGTGACTGGCCATAGGTATGATACTCCTGTTGCAGAATTACGTTTTTCTTTCTTCTCTTGTCCCAGTCTGACACTTGCCTACAAGTGCCTTTGATTAAGGAGATGAGTGACTTTGCCTGTTCTATTGATCAGAATAAATTGCCAGCAGCTAATTTATGGCCTTCACAACAGTGCCTTTGACATGGTGAATTGTGGTCTGTTGTTCAGGTAATTGGGTTGTCAGGAAATGTTATTGGTTACTATACAGTTATATAGAATATTGGTCTGTTTCATGGAAATGGACAAAATCTTTTAAACTTCCAGTCCCCAGGATGTCATGAAGACTGAGTAAGAAGGAAATAGGCATTCTTCATGATAGTAGCAACCATAGTAAGAATACTGTGACTGCTATATGTTGATTTCCCATCCCTGATTTCTGTAAAAACGAAAATTAATTTTCTTGTACTTGCAACTTCAGGGGGCTTGGTGGTTGCCAGCATTTGCAGATTCAGCTTAAAATGGGGGGAAAATGTGCTGCTTAGGACAGTATTCTTGTCAACAGTGAGATTCAGAATCTTATAATTGACTTCTTGATATCTGAGAAGGATAGAACAAAGCTTACCCTTTATTTTCTGGGTATGTTGCAAAGATGACATAGATAAACTCGGTTCTGGCACACCACTAGAGAACACACAAAACACACAGAAACAGCAAATGGACAGCAGGAAGGTGTTTTTATAGGCAGCTTCCACACTTGCCGGCCATGACATCTGTAAAAGCGAGAAAAATGCAAACAAAGGATCCTTGTGAGGCTGAAAATTAAAACCAGCTCAAGAGCTCACTTCGGGTGCTTGCACGAAGAGCTCCTATGTGGTTTTGTCTAATGCTGTGAAATGGGACTTTTCTAATTAAAATTGCAGAAGCGATGAAATTCTTTAGTTTAAGACAGAACCAGTAAACATAATCCTTTCTGATGATGCCTTCCTCTGGCTGTTTCTGCACATGCTGTTTGAATACACATATGTTGGTCATATAGGGGTACAGCATTTTTAACTTGTTCATTTCCCCCAGGTAACGTGGATTTTGTGTTTAGTTCTGAACACAGTGAAAACTGGGGCAGTTCTGTGTCTCACTGTTCGTGTCCTCCTGGTGTGAGGTTCTGTCCCTATTTGTTTCCCTGCTGCCCCATGGGAGTGGCACTGACAAAGGGATTCAGTAAGAGATGGTCCTTCAGGTAGCAGAACCTGTGTTTGTTCAAAGCCCTGGAAAGTAGAAGAGCACAAATTGGGAATGTTTGATGGGGAATCACTGCAGGAAGATACAATGGGAAATGCCATAAACACAGCAGAGCACTTTGGGGTAAGCCTGTGTCACAGCTTTCTCCCTCAATATCCTTCTTGTAGTGAGGGGCCCCAAACCAAACCCAGTATAGGAAGTGCAGCCTCACCAGTGCTGAGTACAGTGGGACGATCACTTCCCTTCTCCTGCTGGTCACACCATTTCTGATAGAAGCCACGTTGCTGTTGGCCTTCTTGGCCACCTGGGCACACTGCTGGCTCATATTCAGCTGGGTGTTTACCTGCACCCCCAGGTCCTTTTCCACCCAGCAGCTTGCCAGCCACTCTTCTCTGAGCCTGAAGCATTGACTGGGGTTGTTGTGACCCAAGCAAGGGACCCAGCATTTGGCCTTGTTGAACCTCATACCAGTGGACTCAGCCCATTGATCCAGCCTGTCCAGATCACTCTGAAGAGCCTTCCTATCCTCAAGCAGATCAAGACTCCTGCTCAGATTGGTGTTTTCTGCAAACTTACAGAGCGTGCATTTTATCCTCTCATCCTGATCACTGATGGCCTTTGGAAGCTCTCTGGACAACAACCACATCAGTTTCTCTATATGCAGGGCTAGTTTCTTTCCTCAGAACTTAGTACTTAGACCAGGAGTTTGTCCACCCAGCAGCTTTGTAGACCCCAGGAGGAAGGAATGACTAAGGAACATCGTTTCTCCACCCAATTCAGTCCTGGCCCAGTACTGGTAGCTGAAGGAGGGCTGTGGGCAGCCCCCCTCTGCCAATGCTTCTGTAGGAGCTCTGTGATTCTTAGAACGCCCCTGAGTTTTGGATTATCAAGTGCCCCTTGTTGCAGCTGCATCAACTGCAAAATGGCTCATTTACTGAGCACAACAACAGGCTCCTGTTTGGGCAGGATTCCACTGGCAGTCTGTGCCTGATCTGGAGACCTTTGATATTTTGTCTGGCAGACTAGTTGTCTGTGCCCTGCTTGGTATTTCCCTGTAAAATATGCTCTAGGTTGTCTTTTCTTCAGGAGACATTACCCTTCCTCCTACTTGTTCTTGAGTCCAAGCATCACTGGGAATGCTCTTAGCTGGGAGGTCCTCCCTTTCCTTCACTGAACATGCAAACCGAGTACCTGCTGCATTCTCGCCAGACAGCACAGTGTTGCAGCTCAGGAGGTGTCTCTGAGGTCCTGCAGCTGGACACATCTGCATTTCCATCTTTGCTTCCTGGTGAAGACATTTTAACTGTACAGTACAGCTGCATGCTGCCAGCATCAACACAAGCAGGAGAGGCCAAAAATACTGGGCTGCTTTGGGCTGGTGTTTCCAGTGGGTCCTCATGCTGCTACTTTATGTGGATATCTTTGCTTGCTGTTACCTGGGGATGACAAGACATATTGGAGGAGTTTGTGAATTGTTTTGATGGGAAGAGCGCACTTACCTATGCCATGCCTGCCCTTTGATCTTGTTGGTATTTTGATCTACTTCTTGCCTTTGAAATTACATGGAGTTTTCTTTTTCCTGCTCTTTTTTAGAGAAAAAAAAAAAAAAAAAAAGGTTTAGAGGGAGATATGGAGCTTGAAAGAATCATTCGAGACACACTGACACGCTTCATCCAGTCCCACATCCCTGCAGCCGATCTCAGGTATGTTGAGATAGGAGGATCCAATATCACTGGTTTAGCTTGAACTCTACATTAATTGTCCCTCTGCACATTATACTGAACTCTGTAGCTTTGCTGTACTTTATGTGCTTTTCCTTAAATCATATCCAGGATGCCGGTAATTTGCACAGGCTCTGATGGGAATGCTTGAAGAACTATCATTTAGCATTGCAATCTAGCAATGTCATTACTTTGACGACTGAGATGATTAATTTCCTGTCCAGTAACAGACATTAGAATGTGGGATTCCCTTCATTCCACAGTGCTCCCAAAGGGCTTTCTGAGTAACATAATGCTATGTCAGGGCCCTCCCTACTTTTTGAGTTCTGCCTGGGTGCAGAGATACAGCCACCTTGAGGCTGGAACCCAGCAGCTGTTTTTGCAGCCAGGGGCAGCAGTGACACAAGTGACACAGAACACTGCATCCTGTAGAAATTGCAACTTGTCAGAATACGATGACCTCACCTGAAACACCAATCAGCATAAAAAAGTCAGTGTTTGAGCACTTGGAATATTTTTGTTAGTTCAGCTGAAGCACCTGCATGAGCACAGCACAGCCCCTGAGCGCACGCTGGGACTTTAATTCAGTGCTGAGCAGGAAGCAGGATGGCATGCAATATTTTATCTGTAAATGCATCCCACTCAGCCACTGACCACCTGCTGCCTGGCTTTAGTGGAGGGATCTGCCCATAAGAGACAGTCCACATAGTTCCTGCTGCTGCCCTATTAGAAATACACAGTTAGGGAGAATAGGGATGCAGAAAGAGGAAATAGGCCTGATGACCCTGCTGCCATGTCCTGTGTTCTCTCTCTCTCTCTCCAGTGGGATGGATGATGTTTTCTTCTCTTACATCACGGGTGTCCTGGAAGAGCTGGGCTCACCAGAGTCCTCTGAGGAGACTTTTGACATGGATACCTTTGTGGAAATGATGGAGGCATATATCCCTGGTTTTGCAGAAATCCACAGGTACATGAATGTTACTGCTTTGTATCTATGTGCCATGCACTGGGGGCCTGGACTCGACCCCCTCAGTACTGTAAATTCTTCTGTTACGCCCAGTTGAAGGTGTATTGGTACCAAACCTGTGCCATTATGATTAATCAGTCTTTACCTGAATACACAGATGCTAATCCCGGTATAGTTTCAAGTAGGTCCTTAGCCACCTGAAATAACAGTTTATTTTGTTGGGCTTCCCATCAAACCTTGTCTTTCTATAAACGGGTGGCCAAGTAGGATAGGCTACTGCCTTTATTCCTCACACTAATTATAGAACTTCTGTCTCTTGCAGTGGGGATGTTTGTGAAATGATGTTCTCCCTTTCAGAAAGGCTTGGTGAAGCTCGCAACAAAGGTGAGTTAGACAGACAGTTTCAGCACAAGAAGGTATGTTCGGCACATGTTTTCATCTGTAGTGTTTGGAGTTGAGCAATGTCACAGGATACAATACAATCCTGTTTGCCACGGTTAGGATCTCAGAGGCAGCCTGAATGGATTGAAAGGGTTGGTTTGGTGGGTTGTGGTTTTTTTTTTTTTTTTTAATGTTCAGTCAGGTTTTTGATACCAACACATGGGAGATTTGAGTCTGTCCAAGATTTACTAGGGAGAAAAACAGTTGATCAGATCTCCAGACACCTCCCTTGAGATCAAATCCAGAGTAATAAGGAAGAAATAGCAGATACACGGCTGCTTGTTAAAATTCTACCATAGATTAATTCTGAAACTGAGGATTTCTGCCTAAACAATGCTACTACCACTGGGCAGCATATGTCAAGTGCATCATCAAATAAAGAATCCAGCTGATTGTGTACATCACGTGCAGGCTTTGAGCATTCTCAGAGCTCACTTCCCATTCACTCACGAACCCTGGCTTGGATGCAAAATCAGCAGTGATGTGCTCTGGCCTGCACTACGCACAACTGCAGAAGATTGCGCTATCCCAATGACTTTTTCTAAACTCAGCATTCACTGGTCAGCTGGTTTGTTACATGAATTAGCTCCAGCAGAACTTCCCAGTAAAGAACAGACAGGTGAAGGGCCTGACTGTTAAACCTTTCAGGACACACCAGTCTGTGTTTTTCTTACCTAGCAGCATCATTGCTGTCTTGCCAGAAGGCTACACAGTTTAGAACAGACAGTCCTGTCTTTTATCTTACTTGCTGCTTTCCTGAACATAACAAAATCTGCTGCTCTGCTTTGGTGCACTGCATCCTGCCCTTTGAAGATGCTGTTGTAGCTAGAGTGTGGAAGGACAGCACCATCCCAGTTTTAGAGAGGACAGAACAGAGGTGAAATGATAAGTAAGAAGTTATGTGACCCAGAGGGAGCCTATAAAGAGAGATGCATCAGAGTAAGCTGATCACAGGACGCGCAGGCTCACATACAGCCTGGGGACTACCAGAGTGTATTCCCATCATTAAAATCAAAACCATACCTTCCTTCAAAGTTAGAGGAAACACCAGAGAATTCTTAGAACTGTAACAAAAATACCCCAAGTACCCACTGCCAAAGCGCTAGAGGGCCAACATTTGACAGGTAGACTTGAATTTTCAAGCAGCCTACACCCAGTAAGGCCTGGGAATGCAGCACTCGGGCACTAGTATGCACAGCACTGCCTTCCTGCAGGTCAGTGTGAGCAGAGCTGTAGCTGGCCCCACTGATGGCAGGAAGAATAGTAGAGCTACCAAGTCTTGTCACTTAAGAAGGGATTTGCTTTGGCACATGATGCACTAGCAATTTAATGCCAATAGGAAGCACAGAGCTCTAGCCTCAGTGGGACTGTTCCTCAGGAGATATCACTATCACTTTTTTAAGAAAAACGTGGCCAAAAAGCTGTGGAAAGTGGGAGCGAGGCACGATCTGAAGACCTGACCAAGGGCCAGGAGCCTGGAGCTGGAGCCTGCAATGGGAAAAGGCTGAGCACTCCAACAGACGGAGCCAGGGCCCAGGTATGAGCACCTCACAGAGGAGCAGGAACACTGGGAACAGTCACCCAGCACTGGGTTTCCAGCACCACCTGAGGGCATTTTTTTGTCTCTGGAAGGAACCACAGCATAGGCTGTGACACACCATCACCAGTGTCTGTGATCTCCATTGCATGGCCTGAGCAAGACTGTGTCAGTAAGTGAAAAATTATGTGCTGACAGAAGAGTATGAGCCATCACTCTGGCTCATCCTTTCCAGCCCCTGCAAAGGATGAGCCAGAGCAGTGTTTTGAGAGAGCTTGTCCCAGTGCCCCCAGAGATCCCCCAGCAACACCGTGGGGACACCTCTGCAGCCCTAGCCAGGCTCCATGCCACTTCACCCTGTTCCCTTAGCCTCACTCCACAGTTCAAGCTGGATCACCATTTCTCTCCCCAGCTATCATGCATGATCTGCATAGGAAGCAGTCACATCTGGATGTCAGTCCTGAAGACAGTGGCCCCACCCTCAGTGACCTTCTGTGCTGTGCACTTACCAAGCTATACAGCACCGAGTCATTGGCCCAGCGGTCCTGATCCTGCAGCATCATTCACCATGACCCATGATACAGGCATTGCAGCAGCTGGCAGATCCCACACACACTTTCTTCCCCGACACTCTCCTTGCTGTTGCTCCAGTACTGATCTCTTCCTGCTTTGCAGCACAGTCATTCGGTGTCCACAGCCTTCAAGCAAATGCTGCTGTTGTGCTTTCCTTCTGATGTAGCCACAGGTCACTGTTTAGCAGTCCCTTCCCCTTCGATCAAAGCACATATAACTTCACAAGGTGAGCAGGAGTTCAAGCATTCGCACCACAGTGTCCAGAAAGCTCACTCCTAAGGAGATGCGTGGCCACAAAGATGAGCCAGTTGCAGGCCTACTTTAAATAAAGTTGAAATACAGGGGAGGCAGTTAAGGAAGAGCGGTGCCATGTCCTTGCAAAGATACAATCCCCTCTTAGCTTCAGGAACGGGATTTAGTCGTGCTTGTAACGAGAGAGCGTTCAGCTAGGGGAAAACTGAATTTTCTGACAGTGCAAAAACAGAAAGGCCCCTTTTCAATAGCCCTCTTCTCACTGTAGCCCCTACTTACTTGTTTTCTGGTCCAACTAGGAAGGTGATGACTTGAAGGATGGGGTGGAGCTGCTACTGGAGATGTTCCCAGCCTGTACCGTGAGCCAGGCAGAGAAGGCACTTGCCATGGCCCTGGGGAACTTGGAGGAAGCAGTGCAGTTAATTGTGGAGGAGAAGGTGGAAACTGGCCCAGCAGGAGCAAGCGTGAAGGTACTGTACTCTCAGCTGGCTGGCAGTGGGCCAAGGAGCAGGGCAGAGCTCAGAGACACAGAGGTGTCCCAGCTGTCTGCAGCAAACAGCAGCTTTGACTGCAGGACAGCAAGCCAGGAGAACCACCCAGAGCAACAGCCCCTCTGCCTCCCTTAGCTGAGTACAGGCTGTGCCCACAGCTGAGCCAGCACCCCAGCAGTGCTGTGGCTGGCACCCCCTTTCCCACGGGCTGGAGTGCTCCACCAGCAGCTGGGCTCACCAAGCTAGCGGGGAGCAGCTGTATGCCCTGCCTGGGGCACTACTCACACTCCCATCTTGTCTCCTCTCAGGAGCTGGCACGGCCCCGCAGAGCGCCCAACCACGAGGAACTAAAACAGGTTATCCTACAGAAGTAAGTACCCAGCAGCAAAGGAGCCCTTACTCTGCTCCCAGTAAAGGAAAAGGTGGCAGTTTGGGGAAGGCTAGACTGACAATGTGATCTGTAAGGAACTTGGGCTGTACAATGCTTACTAAAGATGCCATGAAGCTGATTTGGGTATAGCTGAACATATCTAAGTACAAATACAATCATCAGGTGGGGGGGAAAAAAAGCCAACACATTTGAGTTTCTTTTAGAGCTCTGGCACAGAAACAGGTTACCTGTTCCAGCTGGGTCACGGCGCTGGCTGGGTGTGAGATTTCTGCCTCCTGCAGGTATAGTGTAAATCACAGCAGCTGAGGTCCTGGTCAAAGGTTCAAGGCACAAACATTGTGCTGCAGCTCAGGTAACACTCGGTGACTTGTAGAACTACACCAGCTCATTCATACCTCCATCCTTGGAGATGGTCCAAACAAGGCTAAAGATACATTTAAGAGACTGCCTGCACAACAACACTGGGAAGATTACATCTCAGTTGCTGACAGTGTGAATTCAATGTGTTTAAAGAAACCTCTCTGAAGTCTCCCTGTGGACTTCTTGGGGAATGAAAGTGGTTTTAGATTGGTTTACCTTTACTCATTTCCAAAAGCATTTAATTCTCAATAGGCAAACCCACACTGTGGTTTCATTGATCTGCTTTAAGATCTCAGCTTTCATGAGTATCCTCCTGCTGGCATGCAGATTCCGTGAGTCTATCCAGCCACATCCTTTCCACCACTTTACATCCAGTGACAGAATAAACAGTTGATGGGCCAGGGAAGATAAAGCAAGGCAGAATAGCATTCAGGCAGAGTTAGCAGTCCCTGTCCTTGCCTGTCTCCTGTGCAGACTTGTTGCAGAGTAATATGTAAGGGAACAAAAAAAATCACCAGCTGCTAGTTATGTTTCTGGGAACTTCACTTTAATGACATTTTGGCAACATCCTGTATTTTAAACATTGCTCAAGCACAGGTACAGAGAGCAGATCATCATAGCTGAAGATACACAGGAGCAGCTATACTAACTACTGGGGGAGAAGTCGTGGTCAGCTGTGCTGTCCACCTGCTAAGCCAGCACCAAAGTCTCAAGAGTAGTAACTCAGCAGTACAGCAGCAAATGCTTGGGCCCTGATATTTCAGTCACATAGAGAATGAGGTGCTTTTATGAAGTTGCTTCCAGCCCAGACCTGTTTTATAGTCAAGTAGTAGTAGGTAGAGTGTGAAAGGAACACCATCTCTTCAGGGTAGAAGCTGCCAGCTTGGTCCTGTAATTCCACCTGTCTCCTCTGGCTGCCATCACTGGGGCTGAGAAGGAACAAAGCTGCCCCGAGGGCAGACCACACCAGACCTCAGCACCCCTCTCAGTTCTGCAGTGGCATTCTCAACAGCCTGAGTTTTTAATAGCTTTCACATACATCCAGGGATGCTACTCCAGGAGAATCCTGCTGGATTCTTACCAGAAGGATGACACACTTCTTGCCCATTTCATCCAGAGAAGGAACATTTAAGTGCTCCTAGCTGCAATCTAGGCAAGTAGGACATTGCACAGCCACAAACCAGCCCAGGGAGAAAGGACATAGGCTGTGAATAGCCCCATGCAGTGCATGTTAACAGTCTTCCACAACTGCTTCTTGTGTTTCAGATACATGATGGTAGATAGTGCAGATGATCAGAAAACACATCGGCCAGCTCCACCCAAAGAGGTAAGAGCAGCAGTTCCAGCTCAACAGCAGTTTGAATGTCCTTTGGCTACAAGCTTAAAAAAAAAAAAAAAAAAAAAAAAGCTGCAAGTCCAAAAGGCAACAGGGCAGGCCGAAGGCAGGACCATTCACAGAGCCCACTACTCAGCAAAGAGGGAAAATTAGCTTAGCTAAGGTGCTGCAGGGTCTGTCCGTTCCTGCCATTCCTGACTAGCATGGCTCCTGCTTCCCCCTATCAGACAGCTTCCTTCCCAGTTTTGGCCAAGATTCCCAAGACAAAGGATAGGTAAAGCAGCCCACCTCAGTCTTCCTGCACCCCGCACCCCTCCAGAGCACAGCTGTGCTTCCGCTTGTCCCTTCCCTCTCCCTAGCAGTGTGGCTGTCCATCTACTTGGTGTTAATGTCCTTCCTTTCCAGGCTCCCAAGAAGTTGATCCGCTATATCGATAACCAGGTGGTGAGTACAAAGGGAGAGAGGTACAAAGATATCAAGAAGCCTGAGAGCGAGGAGATGAAGAGAACCTACATCAGCCTCAAACCAGCCAGGAAGTACAAGTTCCACTGACAGCCAGGTCCTCCATCTCTTCAGCCTCCACCTCACTGACCAGGAATGGACATGTGGCGCTAGGGATGAGAGGACTCCTCCACCTGCCATTAACTGGAACTAACTTGGGAGCCAGAACACTGCTTTTTGCTTCCTCAACTAACCCAGCTGACAAGGAGGAGACTTCTCTCCTTGTGTAGCTGTCCCTCTGCCCCCAGGGGCACACCGAAGCGGCTCTCCAGGGCCTGGGCATTCTCTGCTATTCCTTGCATGGGACATTTTTAGTTCTAAGATGTGGCTTGTGCATTTGCAACGAGGTTTTTACAACTTTGTGCACTGTTGCTTTAAATTGAGTGCAAGTGTTAATAAAGACTATGCAAGTTGGTGTGTAGTTCAGCCACAGCATGCACATCCTTCACAGACACCACCCCCAATCCCTCCTGGGGCCAAAGATAGGAGCAGGGTCATCCTCTTTTCCCCCAGTTACTTTCTTCACATTCACCACAAGGTGTGGCTGCTGTTGGGTTAACCACCTAGCAGAGACATGAGCTGAGGCTCAACTCCAGTAACTAAGATCTCCTTGCCAACTCATCCTGCAGCACCCCATAAAGTCCATCTGACAGCATGGCCAGGGCTCCTGCCATTTCTCACCGCTGCTGAGTGCCAAAGCTCCAACCACACAACACAAAGTAGGACACGGTAGCAAGCATAGGCACTACTGAAATGTTAAGTCAGAAGCTAGAAGAAACAAATAGCAATGACCAGCTGCTTTCAGTGACAGCACATATATGTTTGGTGTTTTTCTGTCAGTGAAATTGCAGTTAGGAGCGTGTTGCCCCTGGAAACAGCTCCCACCTTGCACCAGCCTAAAACAGCACCCTAGGCCTGGACAGACACACTGCCTGCACCAGGGCCATGCCAGCCCTTTGGTGCCAGGCTGGCCAGCATCTGTGGGCTGGGCTCACTCTGCCCTCTTCCTGGAGTCCAGAGGGGCCTGCCCTCTCCCAGGAGGAGGGCTGGTGGCTTTTCTCCTGTCTGCTCCAGCTGGCCTCATTTGTTCCACAGCTCTGCTGGCATGCCCTGCACACCCACCCCAGGGGACGGTCCCCATCACTCCCCTGCTCTCTGGACAGCTGCCACTTAGAGATTTAAAATACAACAAATAATAAATCCTGTCTATTAGCTGGCTTGGCCAAGGCCTGTTCAGCACCATGGTGTTCCTGCAAGTCACTCGCTCTCTCCACACCACTGCAGAGGGAGTTACTTTCCTCAGAGGCACCAACGAAGCCCACTCACAAACACCCAGTGGCTGATAAACAGCCCCAGAGGAGTGAGCCCCACATGGGCCAGCCTCACCAACAGGACCAACCTCTCCCTCTACATGTCTCCACAGCAGCCAGTTCCGGCATCCTCCCAGGATCCCAGCATTGCATCAGTCCCCCCCTCCCCAGCAGACACAGTTCTAGATCTGGAGGTTGATGAAAGGGGCAAAGCCAACCACATCCTGCAGGAGAACAAGAGCCCTCTGCAGCGGAGGCTCCACATCCAGCTCCACCCCACGGCTTCGGAGGATGCTCAGACTGGACTCGGCCACATTGTGGCAATGCTTCACCTTCAGTGAGCGCAGCTTGGGACAGTACTCAGCCAGGACCCTGCCAAGAAAGAGAGCACATGCAGGCTGCATGCCAGGACCTCGTAAGTGCACCGCTCGCCCTCTTCTCCACTCCCAGCAGTCATGACTGGGCCATACATGCACCATCCTTTGGGAGCGGCACCTTGGTAGTCTGCAAGAAACTCAGGGGACACAGCTGTATCCCAGACCTACCCTCCATGACATGCTGGGAAATTTGCTATTAGTAGCACACAGTGCCTCTCCTGAAGGGCCTGCTAGTGGCTTCTCCCCCATACTGAGCTCTCATTACTTTCAGCAAGAGGAAATCTGACTTGTCTGATTCTCTTCCTCTCCCCAACCCAGCCACTTGCCATCCCCACCTCAGCTCACCATGTTGCTCAGTACCTGATGGAATCATTCTTGACTCGCAGACACCCCGTGAGGTCCAGGTGTTCCAGCTCAGGGCAGCATTTGGCAATCTCCTCAACCGCCACATCACCCACATTGGCATTGACAGCTAGCGATAGAGACTTGAGCCTGCTGCACTTCTGCACCAGGTAGCAGATGGCCTCGTCCTTCAGCTGTCGACAGGCCGTCAGGTCCACAGCCTCCAGCACCTTGCAGTGGTCAGCCAGGCTGCGCAGGGACAGGCTGTCCACCCACTCGCAGTGAGCCAGGGAGAGCCGGCGCAGGTTGGGGCAGCTTAGTGAGATGGCCACCAGCGCGTGGCGGCTGAGCTGGGCACAGCCCTTTAGCTGGATCTGGTGCAGGTGGTGGTTCTGCCCGATGACTGGGAGCAGTTCCCTGTCCGTCAGCCAGTCGGAGCAGTTCTGGAGCACCAGCTGCTGCAGTACTTCGTTGTCCTTCAGCAGGTTAACGAAAGCAGCTCGAGGGATGGCAGGTCTGATCTATGTGGGAAACCCAGGAAGAGTGACACATCCCCAAGGGTTACATAACATACATAACTTCACCAAATACTCTCTCCTCTCTTCCACTGTGAAAGTGGTGACCAAAGCCACCCCCTCTCCTCATCCCAGGACAAACTCTGCTGTCAGGCTCTCCTTCCCTCATGCGAAGGCTATTGCCACAAGCTAGAAAATGCTCTGGCTTCTCCATCCCCCATCATCACCTCTGCATTTATATACTCATGATGAGTTCCACACCTCTGTTCTCCAAAAACTCTTTGCTAGGCCACTCTGTGTCCTCACAAAACAGCAGCTAATTCTGTCTTTCCAAGTCACAGGCAGTGTCTCCCAAGGCCAGCATAAGCTTTCCCTCAAAACCAGGCACAGTTATCTCCTGTCAGACCCACCCTATTGCACAACCTCCCTGAGAGCCAAAAGGCCATGCCACTCCAGAGCTGGCAGGTGTTTCTGCCAGCCTGTGCCCCATAATGGCCTGGGTGGAGCTTCCAGGCTCACTCCTCCCAAGGCCTCTTGCTGAAGACACTGGAATTGCTGGGCCTTGAATCACTGCCTCTCCTCCCCAAGCCCATCTGTCCAGTCTAACACCCAAGCCAGTAACTCAGGCTCCTGAGCAGAAACCAGCCTCTTTGCCAGGAGTATCTTCTCCCCGCATAGCCAGATGCTCCCCTGTTAGCTCCAGAGCAGTACAACATCTGTGTCTCCCCCAGCCTCAGAGCCATCCAATACCTGGCTTGAGTCAAAGCAGCGCATGTTGGCCAGGTACAGCTGGATGAGAGCCTGGAATGACTTGCTGACCCTCTGCAGGCTCAGGAGCTGCTGCAGTGGCAGATGACAGAGGATATGTGGAACCAAGATGTCTTCCCAGGGCAGGTCCAGGAGGCATCCCCTGGGTGGGCTCAAACTCATCATCAGATGCCAGGGAGATAGGCTACGGCAGGAGCCAGGTTAGATCACCTCACACCTACTGCCGGGTGCCTCTAGGGGGAACAGCCAGAAAGAAAGACTCAGCCATGTCTCCCACAGTCAGGCCACTGGGTAAAACCCCTTGGCTAGCCATCATCTGGGCACACACCTGCCACCTGTGTCACACCTCTTCCCCAGCCTGGGACATTCACTGCTTAGGCATCTGAGTCCTCCTGCCTGCACTGCTCTCCAGGAGAGCTCGGGTGGGGCTTCCCACCAGCTGCTTGAGAAGTCCCTGTCCCTCGGTGAAGCAGCACCCGACTGTGGCTGTTTTGATGTCGAAGAATCGCTCTACCCAGCAGCTAATCCCCTGCATCCACTGCCAAGCCCCTCGGGCACCTTGCAAGGCAGAAAGGGCAGGGACTTGCTCTTTCCCGTAGGGAGCAAGGAGGCTCCGGGCTCCCCCCAGACAAGTCGCCCTGCGAGGAGCGAGGACACAGCATCGCTGGGGAGATGAGGCCGCTGCGGAAGCCGCGGCCTCGGGCGGCGAGAAGCAGGGTACGAGCCAAGGAAGGAGCGGAGGGGGCCCGGCAGCCCAGAGACCCTCCAGCCCTGCCTGGAGGCCGCGGTTAGACAGGCCCTCAGCAGAACCCTCAGCTGAGGGGGGCCTCGCCCGCGGCCTTTCCTCTTCCCCCCGCCCCCATGAGGCCCCATTCGGCCTCAAAGCCGCTCCCGGGCCCGACTCCTGGGCTGCTCCGCCGCCGGAGCGAGAGGGGCGCGGAAGCCCTGACAGGGCCTGCACATCTTCTCCCCCACCCCGCCCGCCCGCTCGCTCGCTTGCTTGCTCGCTCGCTCTGTCTCTGGGGGCTCCTGGGCTCTTCTCCCTCCTTGGACTGCTTTGCCAGCTTTGCTCAGCTTGGCTCAGGTCCTCTTTCGGTTCCTTCCTTGGAGC
>JAAGNO010004844.1:0-28142 GCA_033439905.1 Ceryle rudis | reverse complement strand
CTGACCCAGAAAGTTTCTCTTGCTCACATGTTGTGGCAATTTTTAGGAAACTGATTAGAGATATTTTACTCATTTTGATACAAACATAATTCTATATGGTTAGGCATACTGTTCATACTGTGAGTATAGTACAAATATATATTTATCTAATTTTGTGAAGTAGTTAAATGTAGTTTATGTGTTCAAGACATTTAGGAAATTATTGCTCCACCACTTTTACTTTAAACTGCAAGGAGAAAGGAAGTGCATTTTTACAGTAACATTTAATATTTTCCAAATTCCTATTAATTTTGCTTACTAGAAAGTGTTCATTATTATACCCAAACTTTTAATTACATGTCTCAGATGTGTACTTTTAATTAACTGATGACATTTTCTTTGTTCAATTATTGTAGTTCAATACAACTGTCATAAACTTATAAATTTTAATTAAAGCTGCCCCAATCTCTAGCTGTATAATGTTCACATAGGAATTTGCCAAAAGGCTTAGCAGTAAGTAAACCAACAGTGAATAATCCTTGAATTGCCAGTGGGATTTGTTTAACAAATTAACATTTGTATGCAGATAATGAGGTTCTACAACTTAACACATCCAGCACAGATTTAGCACAATCATGTTTTAAAAAATGAGTAATACTCTGCAATTTACTTAATTAGTTATCACATTACTATTATATATTAGGTGGTGAAAGAGAGCAGGATTTGCACATTCACTAGAACGGTATTTCATATGCTGCATCATTGTATTTGTGTCAGAATAGGATGAAAGGATGTGTTTTCAGGATCTCTCTCTCTTACTGTTGGCTTCTGGCTCAAAAACTGAGGAAATTCCCTGACTCCAAGGGAGGGAACCCTCCCAGCAGCAGAGGCCCAGCAGCTCATCTCCCTCTGAGGCTAAATTTACTGGCAGTTCCAAAGGGCATGTGTGTAGAATGATACTCATTAGATTGACTGCATCAAAGCTGTTTGAGTTGGATAATATATGGGAATTGAGAAGGGCAATCAAAGCTTCTAAGACAGACAGAGTCAAGCAAGCTGAAATTATCGCAGGTAATTTATATTTTGTGGATAGGATTTGGATTGGCCCTTGCATCCCTCTGGCTTCTGCAAGTTCCAGAGGAAGAAGCTTAATTGTTTTGAGCAACAACAACAAAAACAAACAAACAAACAAATTAGGAAAGTATGCTGAATTTGATTGCATTGTTTTAGCAGGACAGTTTGATGAGATGGTTGTATTATAATGGAACAAAAGTATAAGTGCTATTTTTTGAGGAACTTGTCAGCTTTGTAGTACCAAGGGATGGTATGCACAGATAGCAATATCACAGTAGATCAAATGGAAAAGATATTGAGGTGACTTCATTATTCAATAACAATTTTATACTTTCAAGAAACATGAGATAATTCTCTAACAAAACCAAAAAACAAAACCAAAAAAAAAAAAAAAGAAAGAAAGAGAAAAAAAAAATAGTGTGCAATATATCTATTGCTAGTGGACATGCCAACTTGGTAGGACATGTTATAAATCTAGAGAGAATATAACGTTTACATTCTACAACTATTAAAAAAACCCCAGCAGTTCCTGGTAATATAGAACCTTTTTATTCTTACATGCAGTAACATGCAAGAATAAAGTAACACGTACATTAACCAGTCTCAAATATGACTCTCTGACAGAGGAGATCAACTCTGTCTTGAAGGCTGAGACAAGAAGGTACAGAGTGAAACTACCCTGGTATGGGTTTCACACACTCAGCTGAAACTGGGAATGGCACGTGCAGCCCCTGCAGCTAAATGTGGAATCCCTGAATTCAAGGACCAAATGACGTGCTTTGCACAGAAATGTATTTGACCAGAAAGAAGAAATGGTTGTTCCAAAGCCACTTGAGGAATTAAGCTTTGTTGACTTAATTAGTTTTCAGTGCTTTTGGGGAGTCCAGTTTAGCTTCCCTTTGTAACATACATAATGCCCTTAGTAAAGAGTGTAGTATATATTAGTATATCTGCAGTAGTATATATTAGATTAAACCAGGATAAGGGGACAACTCACTGATGTGCTATAGTTATGAAATACAGCATGATAAGAGATTTCTTCTTAATAGAATATTTACAGGGTCCAGGGGCTAGGCATGAAAAGAAGATGAGATGTGGATCAATTAGCAAATTTTATCTGGAATGCTGAATAGAGTCATGTTGCTTTACAAAGTTATACAGCCTTTTTTCCACATCTCCAGCACATGAAAGTGATGGCACAGGCTTCAAGGTATAGCTACCCTCGTGAATTGGAAATGTCTGATAGCAAAACTGGTTAACTTGAAACATGATTATTAAAAGTTTGTTTAAAATGGGAAAGTGGACAAAGCACATCAGAAGAATATTCCTATTAGCAGGTATGCCCAGTAAGACTCATCAGAACCAGCTCTATATTGGTCTTGGCTCAAAGACTTGGCACACTTGTGTGATACAGTAACCTTGAGTTACAGTTAAAGCTTCAGGCTCCCACATCTCAGGCAACTGAACAGTTAGATGTGGACTATGCTGTCTCTCCTGGTGCATTTTTGGTTTAGGTACATCATCCTGTTTGAGAGCAAGCAGAACTAAGGGTAATGCCTGCATCTCCAGACCCTCTGCCGCATCTGGGGCCACAATTAACAATTTAGGAGAAGTACATTGTAGAATCTGTTCACGTTTTTCCTTTACTCACTGGTGACCAAACCTACTGCACTAATTATTTCAGCAAGGCTGAAAGATAACAGAATCTGGATTTAGCAGGGGGAAAAAAAAATAATTCAAAAAACCAAAAAAATTTCCAGGTGATAGCATAGCTGTGTGAGCACAGCAAGTGTTAGCTGCCTGGTAAAGAAAACACGAGCTGCTGGAGGTGAGGAGCCCTTTGCTACTGCCAAAAGAAAAGGATTAAATAAAAGCCTGACAAATGAGGTGAGTTCTAGGAGCTGAGTTACTATTTTATGAAGCCTTGTAACCCCACACAAGTATCAATTAAATGCCAGGCATATAAAGATGTGGGTGTAAACATCCTTACTTCAAATGACAAGGAAGTTCTGCACATCATTTAAATAAACCCTGACTTTCTTCCATTCACTTGCATGTCCTCACTAAACACATATTGATCTCACTACATTGATAAAAATCTCTGCTTATCATTTGTGTCATTAGTTCCAGCAGCTGTTAGAAGTAGTTTCAAGTATAGTTAACCAACTTCAAGTACAAGTACTTCTCATCTGCTAATATTTAGTCAGTATTAGTGCCATTAACTATGAACAACTTTATTAACCATCAAGTACTGATTGATTGATAGATTTGCATTCACTTGGAATTTTGCCACCATACCTCAGTAAATAAGAGAGTCCAGGGAAGCCAGCATAGTAAGTGAATATAAATTACTAAATTATATAAGTTACTAAATAATATAAATTAATGTTAATTAGTAAGGAGTACTGAGGAAAACAGTGAGATTTAAGCCTTGTCTGTCCAAGACTAAGATACCTAATTCTGCATTACAGGGAGTGCTCCCTGTTTGCACCGAACCATCACAAACTCCTCTTCTTAAGTCAGGTGCCTGTGCTTTTCTCTCAGAAATCACTGTGTTGATCACTTCATCCCATAGGTGGAAAAAACCAGCCAACCAAAAAAACCCCATTTCCACCATCTTCAGCAGCTGATAGCCTTCTGAGAAGAGACTAGATAGCAAATTCCTCTTCAGCTGTTCTACTTAGAATCAAATATTTAAATATTCCTCAAAGCAGAAAACAGAATTCAACTTCTCCTTTCTTACAGAATTACTATATTTTAGAGTACGTCTTATTACACTTTCCCTCTCTAGCCCAAACACTAATTAAGTACTTTATACAAGCTACAACAGCTAATGTGCTAGGGACAAAGATCCACTGTCAAATACCCACTTTTGGACAGTTAGGATAGTCTCCTTGAATGTAAGAGATGTAATTTAAAATTCCTTCAGGAAAACAAAGGATATGTGTTCTGATCAGCCAAATCTTTCTGAGAATTAGATGAGTAAAATGCCTATTTTGTGAATTCCAGTAAGACAAAGGTAAAAGATTGAGGTTGTACAACTCTGTAATTTATGGAAATATCTCTGGGTATGCATGAAAAAATCTAGAGGGAGAATTGAGATAGAGTAAGATGTGTGGGGTTGTTCCAGATGTAGTTTGACTAGACCTTATGCTTTACAATTCCATTTCTACATCTCAACATGTACATCTTTATAGTGAACACTTTTTTTATATGCTCCATATTCTGGGATACAGCTTAATTCTGCTGAAACACCACGATATGAGATTGAAAAGCACTATTGATTGTAAAGTATATGTATGATATATACTGCTATTTTATGCATTGCTTAAGTACAGACAAAGCAAATAAGTTACAAAAAGAAAAAAAAACCAACACGGACAAGGAACAAATTCAAACATCTGAATAAGGCAGTTATAATAGTAAGATGAAGCTGCTCAGAAATATTTACCAAGGAGAGAGGCTCCACAGGTTCCTCCATTCTGGCAGTAATTTTGGCAGTGGTTAGTTTCACACCTTTCACCAGAGTAACTTGGCCAGCAGTGACATCGGGGATCCCCCTTCTCATTTATAATGCACTTTCCTCCATTTTCACAGGTTAATTTACAGGTATCATCTGCAGCGAGAGCACACACACAGGTTTGCTTTCAACAATCCCATTTCATGTAACCAGTGAAACAGAACATTGGACCTTAAACAGAGCTACAGATCTTTACCAGTGTGTGTGTGGGGCAGATAAAATATCACTTTTCAAAATGGAGAAAGTTTCCACAGTTCTAGGAAAAAAAGCATACACTCAGGAGACCATAAGCAGTAAAGGCTGCCAAGAGCTGCAGAGTCAGTAGGTGCCGTGCTAGCCTTACAGCAGGGCTGAGAGTTGTGGTTTCACCTGGCGGACCTCAGAAACCTTCACAGTCATTTTCCGGTGACCTCAGCCTTTTTTTATTTGATTTTTTTGGATCTCTCTCCACTCCACTAAATAACAGCCTTCTTAACAAAACCTTATCCAAAATATTTAGAAGGCAATTATTCAGCCTTTAAATCCTCTTCAAAAAATAATATTTGCATACTTGTTGCTCCTAAGTTGTATTTTCCAACTTATTGTTTTTCTCATCTGCTCAGTCTGTAAAATCAATGCAAAGAGATACTGCCTGCTGCTCTGCATTCACCAAGTGCTTACGACAGTAGTGCCACCGTCTTAGCAGTAAGGTATGAGGTGACACAAATTTTGATTAGGCCAGATTCAATCTTTCTATAAAGCAGTTTTGCAATTAGAGTCGTGACTGTCTTGGAAATACTTTGAAAAATAAAGCTCTATTCATTTTGGTGAACAAGATATAAAATCATCCAATGACACCAACAAGAAATTAATTATAGACTAGCACACATACAATGCTCAAACATCCAAATAATTGTAATCCTAAAGAAACAGACAAGGACCTTTCCAGCCCAAAACGTGCTCTCAGCAATAAGACCTTTCATTTCTCACACAGCAAAACAAATCCTGTGAAAACAGATTGCTTCCTACCTAATCCAGCATTTGAGACTACACAGCTTTTTCAACAAAAGGGATAACACAAACACTCAGAATTCTTCAGTATAATATCCACCAGTTGCAGATATTTTGCAGAATTAATCAGTTTTAGTTAAACGACGAATGAAAAAGAGTCAACGTTCCCATTTGTCCTACACTCGTTGAGCTCTAACATTGACTGACACAGACACACCAACTCCTGGTTTTGATGTTTAAGGAAACACATTGCATTGTACATGTAGAATTTATGAATGATGGATATCCTCCATCTGAACAGTTCTTCCCAGCATGGACACCGCAGAGTCCAGTAATACAACTGTGCTTATGCAGAAGCCTTTCCTTTGGATGTATTCAAGTCTCTCCTGCCTGTGTATGCCCTTACTCGGCAGGGTCTGGCTGAGATGGTGCAGACATGTAACTTGGGCTCAAACCCATTTAAACAAAAATTCTGGGAACTAATCAACTTTCAGGCAACTGCACCTCTCTCAGGTTAAGCTGGGACTAGACAACAAATCTAAAAGTTGTTGTGGGGAACCGACTGGCACATCATTATTTCACTGACTGGCACATCATCATGTTCTACAACAAAGATATGAAATACCGTATGCGCTTAATTTTTTTGTATCCACCCTGGATACATCTACTGTAACAAAGCTAGTTTGTACTGGTGAGTTTGATGATGCCTCAGTGTTTTATTTATCTGGGTGGTTCATTAAATCCTTTGATGTTCCATGAACCATTCTTCAGTTACTCATTACAGAAGTTGTTTAAAAGGATAATGTAGCATATCTTATTGGAGAGAAGGTCTATTTTTGTTTTGCTTATCTTATCTGTTTTACTTATCATTAGTCATGAGTTTATAGAGCAGAACTTGGTAAAAACAGAATAAATAACACTAAAGTACTGACAAGTGCTCATTTTTATGAACCTTTTTGATTAAAACCAGGTTACATTTCTCCTCTAGAGTAATTCTGCAGAATTAATATATAAAATTTGGAGGAAAAAAAAAAGGGGGCGGGGGGAATTAAAATAGACTATGAGTTCAAGAGAAAACTAGAGTATCAAAAGGCATATTTAGAACTATAAGACATGAACTATAAACTTGAAAGTTACCCTAACAATGCCAAGAAATACATGCCTTCATATTTTCAGAAAAATAAACTGAGCCAAAAATTGCCCACAGTAATGATTTTCTAATCCAATTGGTTTTTAAAGATTGGGACACTCATGTCTCAGACTTTTAAAATGCAATATAACTTTATGCAATAGCCAACTGAGAAAGTTCCCGAAAAACATAAAATTCTGTAATATTTTGTATTGTCATAGGATTATTAAAATTCACTACTGATTTTGTTCTCTATAAAACATTTAAAATTCAAGTGTTCCAACACACAACCAATATGAAATGGAGAAAAGTTACTACAACACTTTTGGACTTTAACTAAGCTAAGAAATCAGACTGAAAGATACAATAGATAAGCCAGTTTTAAAATACTACATTAGACTTTAACAATATAGGGGTTTTAATGCTGCTGCTTTGTTATCTGAAGGTAAATAAAAGAATCAAATTACTCTTGCTGATTCATATCAACTGAGCACAAAAGGGGACGAGACTCCTTTGTGTGGGAGACGGGAGCAGAATGGTCCCATAGGACCACAGGACAGGAAGAAAAAGAACATTGGAGAGAAACACAGAAGACTTGTTATAAAAAGATGAATACTCTTAATTTTAATTACTGAATAAATACCTGTGAAAGGAGAGCTGGGAACAGCTTTAGTAAGTAACCACTATTGGAACAAAGTTTTGTTTTTTAATTGTAAAAAAAAGAAAATCAGAAAAGTTTCTATCTGGAGTCAATTCAATAGTGCACTGAGCTTGATGGAACTTGGACTCAAAGACCTCTCAGCTGCTCTTTTCACTTCCGCAAAGACTGTAGTAAATCATTGCACTTGTTATCCTACTTCTAGTGTAGCTACTGGATCTCTCTAACATGAATAAAAGGAAAGGGTTACAGGTCATGTTATTCTATATATTCTCTTGTAGCCTGGTTATTTTGTCTTCTGCTGCCTTGATTTGCCTATTTCAATATTAATATTTCTGTAATAAAGAATCAAATAACTTTGATTTGCAGGTTTTCATATGCTTTTCTTCCTAATATGACTTTTTGACAAAAACTTTAATGGATTTCTAGCTTATTTGCTCCATCTTTGACTCTAAGTGCAAATACAAGGAAAATCTTATAAAGAAGAAACACTGATAAAAGCAGCAACACAAAGCTTTGTAAACTATACTGGTAGCTTTTCCTTCACTTGTTCAATTTTTTGATATTCCATCCCTCTCCCCCAGTCACACACATCTTTTATTGCCATTTCTAAACCAATTCTTTCTTGAGAAAAGTGCCTCTTACTTTTTATTATTTTTCCCCCCCTTTAAATTATCCACTGCTTTCTGGACTAGGCAGTTAAATGGAGAGATGATGCTATAGAGCACAAGGTTCATGAACTATATTCTTTAGGACAAGAACAGTTTCCCTCTCCACAGTGGAAAATATTAATCTCATGGGATAGAAAGGTATTTATTCAGTGAGCTGAATGCACCTATTGAAGACAGAGTGAAGAGTGCTAATGTGGTGGGGGAAGGTTGTATAAACCTTCCTGTCCTTCCAGATGAGGGTCTTACTACCTGCCAGATTTCCATATGCTGAAATCTGTCAGAGAAAGTGGTAATCCCCAAATTTTGTCTGAATACTGGAAGACAGATCCTCCTATTTGTCTTCCCTTCACACTTTTATTTTCTTTTAAAAATATGTTTGGTTTACCATTAGAAATGGAAGAAAAGTGCTAAGAAAAGAATGCACAGTGAGAAAAAAATTAACTGACACCTGCTGTAATGTAATCCATTCTCTCTGGTTCTGGGAAATACCAGTCCCAACAGTAACCCCTTTGTAAATTCATAAGATAGTGCTGTAAACAAAAGTTGTTTTTTTTTTTTTCAAACCAGAAGCAGTTTTCTGTGTGACCCCTATTCTATTTGATAACTAAAATGACTGAAAGCATGACAAACCCTAAGAAGATAGCATGGATTGAACTGCCATAGCTTTTGCTAGCACAGCTCCCTGAGGCAGACTTTGTGGGTGAAAAAGAAGGTATATAGGGATTAACCTCTACATCCCCAGCCAAAGAACTTGGTCTGCCTGCAATCTATGTGTGCAGTGGGCAAGTCCCCACAGAAATGTGCTGAAGGAAACACCATGATAAATTAAATGTTTCATCTCCTTTCAGAAGCAACATGAGGTCTGAGTCTTCACATTTTTTCTCATTTTTTTCATCCAGTGAAGAGAGCACAAATATTCCCTTCTTAAAATGAAAGTGTTAAAAGGTGTGACTCCAGAATGCAGAACTCGTGAAAATGTTCATTGCTCTTGCTCATTCAGCTGTGGTATGCACTGTCTTCCTCCAGAGCAAGCCTTTGTATTTTCATACTCTTGGTATGTTTTTAGCTTCATTGTGCTATGGTCAATTAGATACCTAATAGATGCAAATTCAGTGGTCTCTTTTAGGAAAATGAAGTGATACTCTACCCATTTGAAAGCTAAAAAGTAGATTCTAAACTGAAAATGTCAGGCCTGCTACAGTCAATAAATAAGCAACAAAAGAACTGCACTCTGTCAATCATAATCATCTAGGGAGAAATGAGATGGAAGCTTATCTAACACCACACAGGAACTTCCTTTCATTTTGTCATAAAAACATTCTGAATGATACAACACACATATGTTTTAATAACACCAGCTTGAAAAAGTCAAATCAAACCCAAAAGCTGTTTCTCATCAGTTGAGTGAGATGCTAGTAAAACAGCTGTCTGAAGCAATCTGGATTCAGCCTTACAGAAAGCCACTGAGGATTCAATATTTAGAATACCTCACATAGGACTGCTGAAGAAAAATCAACTCAATGGATCAAGGCAGTATTAGTATCATGCAGAATTTCAAGACTTAGCTCAATTTTCTTTTGTTAAAAAACTCAACAACAATCCAGCGAACGAGAATCTGAGTCAGTTTTGGGGATATAGTCACAAGAAACAGTGACTGAGGTTACTCCCCAGTTACCACCCTTAAGGCAGACACACGAATAAGAAATAAAACAAAGCGTGCAAGGTATATTTACAATAGTCATGTCAAAAAACTACACAAATGAAAAATAGCCTAGTAATGTTGCAAATAATCATTATTTGCTGAAGACATTTTTCACAAGGATAGAGGCATATGCATTGTCAAAACAGAATCTTCAAACACAGACTCTCCTGGGGACACTATTCAAGATGTATGGGAACTGAAGATGGCTGTCCCATTTTGACTCTGTCAGGTTATGGAAATCTACTACTAGCTTCCTTACTACATTGTAAACGACCCCAAACACTTAAAGACACTAAAAAGCATTATGAGTGTTCAATATACTACCATTTACTATTGTAATTTGAATTATATACTACTCAAAAAGAACAGTTCATTCACACTAGTTCTTGATACCTACAATTACTACTAATTTGTCAAACTAAAAGACTTCTCACATGACTTGAAATAGCTATTGTACAAGTACAGAACAACCAGTACAACTCACTTCGATTGCTATATGTATGACATCCACTAAAAGAGACTTAAAAGGTTCAGTTTTCAGATTTGTAAATTAGTGGTAGCATACTTTTGAACACATAAAATATATTGCACACAAACCATTGTAATGCATCTACTATACAACTGTTGCATTGTGATCAAACCAGTAACAAACCAAAATGAATACAACAGCTAAAAAACATTTCACAAATACTCATGTGTCGCATTACAATCTTTTGGATTTCATTCTTTTATGGACAAACTAGAAGACCATCAAAATCAACAGGAATATTTCAACTGACTTTGAATCTGGACTTTACTGCAGACCAGCAAAAATATGACTATATAACCTCCCTTTGGATTCATGTCTGGACACTATTCTACAATACAGAGGTTCGAGGGCCACTGAAGGCAAGAATTGCTGGTTTGATTTACTGACACCCATAACCATGCCAGAAATGCTCTGAGACAACAAAGACAATATAAGGATTGATTTAAACAAGCTGAATTCATTCGGTCTAGAATATTCCATTTTCTAGCTCTTCATCACAAAAGGAAGACTATGGCTCCTATTTTTCTTGAATTCCATACTGTGTAACTTCCTAAAGGAAAAGTATCTGGTTTAGAACTTGATTTGTCCTTTGTTTGCAGGCTATTAATGACCTATTAGCAGCAAGTGGGTTTTCAGCCAGACAGAAATTATAAACGTGTGTTATCTCAAAATGCTGATTTTGAGGTCAACTCTGATCTTTCCAAGAATCTCTGCTGATCCTTGAAAGCCTAAGTGGAGTGTCAGCATGAGACAAACATTTAACATCCACTTAATATTTTTTTAAATAAATCAAAATAGTGCAAAAACATACACTTGTTCGGGTGCTATGATACTGAGGCTTGTTTCAATTCATAATTTATAATTTATAATCTCTGAGGCTACAAAGCCTGAAATCTACTATTACAAAAATACCTTACAAGAAGAAAATGTACAAAAAAGCCTGTGCTAGACATAACTTGAAATATAATTGTAATCAGAGAACTAAGAAGCACTTACTCAGCAGACCTCTAAAAAGGCATAACAGATATTGCAGCTGTGGGAAGATACTGAAAATTATCAATATATTAAAAATGCTTCTCTAGGCATTTTCTCCCTATCCATAAAAATTTACAACCAGCAGTGAAATAATTTAAAAGCCTCCTCAGTTCTTTCTCTAATAAAAACATACCTTCCTAAAAACTCTGCCATGGCATAATCCTTTGCCCCACTAGTAAAACTGTAACATTACTGAAGCAACAAGTTCCAATTACTACGAATCACCAGTGAAAACCAATATTCTTTTATTTGTTCTTTCTTCAACACTTAAGTAGTACCTATGGGTCATTTGAAGTAATTTTTAGGTGATACTGTGTCAGCAGAAAATCCATCTCAGCGGAACAAAGAGCTGACACTTGGAGGGCAGGTAGGGTGGATGCTTTCTAAAGACTAAGGGTGCTTAGACTAACTTACCTCAAGAGCCAGAAACCTTGTACGTTATACTAATGTTTTCTATTACATCTACTTCAGTAATGTCACTTCTCCCTTAACAACGGACATTGTTGTAAACCAGATGTAAACTACTTTAAAGTTGTAGAACTATTATATAAATATGCATTGATAGGTATTCAGCCAAGGGTGTGCAGTAATAAAGGTTTCATTTACTCTATGTTTGCTAGAGCATGGTGTAGCACATAAAAAGTTGGTACTATAAATGTATTGAATACAATGAACTCCTACATAAGCAAAAAACATAAACAGGTTTGTTTTCTAGGACAAGTTTTTTAGTATTGTTTTACTCTATAAATTATTCTTAAATTTCTTGATACAAAAAGGGAAATGCTGCTAGGCGGGATAACTTTATTAATAACACATCATAAACTATTAAACCACGGTTGTGTTAATTCAATATTTAAAGACTAGGTAGTATAAATAGCTGATGTTTTCTCTACAGCATGATGACATTACATGTAAATTAATTTAATTGCTCAATTGAGCACTCAGTATGTCACCAAAATATGTATCTCTTACACTTTTGAGCCTGGAATTAGACATTAGAAAAACATCCTAGTACCAACTTCTCATATACATAAGAAATCCTGTTCTATGATTTATAGAACCTTTTAAAATACAGGCTGGTTAAGAATTCATTCCAGCAGTCTGATCACCTTAGGTTTGGCCTCAATTAGAGCGGGAACCATTTTAGAGTACTTAATCTTCTTCTATGGAAAAGAATATTATTATTTTTTTCCTCTAAAATACAGCAAGAATTTAGTCTTTTACCATAAAGTCTGTTTTTATTGTGTCTTGATATTAGTCATTATAGATGTTACTGAAAGATGTCATTTTAGACAAATAGATTTTAGTTATTTTTCCTTCTGCCTATTACTTCAGAGACATTACTATTTTCTAAGTTGATTTTACTGCCTTTTAACTATTGCTAGAGTCTAAGCAGAGGTGTTCCTTGATGGCCTCTAAGGTTATTTTTACCTCCTGAATAGCTAATGTTTCATTTGGAATCCAAAATGCTTCAGAACTTTTCAAACTTCTTTTGGTCAACACTTGTAAATGTTTGCTTTTAAGTACCATCTTGTGTGAGTTCAGCTGAAAGCTCATTTTTAATTTTCATGAATATAAACAGTTTTTCTGAACCAGGGATTTTGTGTCTTCATATTTCATTGCCATTTCACGTAAGTAATGTGTATATTGAACAACATCACTAAACTCCATCACTGACTCCCAGAAAGCCTAAGCCTTTTGTAGTGACAAAAGCTGACCAATTGTTTATTTTCTGGTTCTCATGCAGTTTTCAATACCTACCTAGGAGGCTCTGATCAATGCATGTTCCATTCACCAATGATTTTCCTTCTGGACAAGCACATGTTGCACCAGAAGGGTTGAGTAAACAAATGAATTCACATGTCAGGTCCAGGCATGGATTAGGCACTGTTTGGAGAAGAGAAAAAAAAAAAAAAAAAAAAAATCAGATGATTGCATCCTTGGAAGAATGGGAGTTGGATGGATAGGAAAGCAGGAATATTTCTGGTTTTCTCCTATATTCCTTCTCTCTCAGATTCTAGGAAACTGGTGTCTGATTGCCACATAGAAATGCAGTAAAACTTCTTCCTAAAAGACTCATCTGTAAGTGGTGGGGGCACTACCCACCATTAATGCTTTCTCTTCCCAGTGCCCAGACAAAACACTGGGGGGGGGGAAGAAGGGAAATGAGCCAAAAAATAAAATATAAACAACCCCAAATGGACGCTTTCAAAAGACAGGAATGCTAAACATTCCATGTGATCTACTTGGGATTTCACACCCCACAGATTTCATGGTCTCATATTCTAAAGTAACAGATCACAATGGCAAACTGGAATAAATGGTTTGGCTTGGAAATGGGAACTAGCAAGACAAGAGTTGCTTCTCTTCAGCTTTCAGTAACCCAAAACGGACATGATGCACTTTATGATCAACCCTTTGGGATACGGACACTCTCTAGAGCTCATTTCTCTTACCATGGTTAAACAAACCCATTACCAATAAGGAACAGGTGGGATTATTTCAGAGTAAAGATAGAGAGAGATGACACAAAAGGAGCACTATACCACCACACCCGATACCCTGTGAACATCATCCATACTGGTCTAGGGCAAGCAACTCATCACCTCATGTATGCTAGAGTAAAACCAACATAAAACCACCAGGACTTAGGCAGGACTAGCAGGAAACGCAAGTTAAAACAAAATAACTAAAACCAATGTCAGATCACCAGTCTCCATAGACCAAAATTCCCTCTGGCCCACCACTGTCAGCAATAACAGCACTGCTACAGACAATGCCCAATACACCTCTGCAGCCTTTTCACCTGCTATGCCACTTCTGTTTCTGCTCAGTGATACAACAGTCGGGTTTAAGGAAGGATCATACTGGAACAAGTTCATTACTGTTGTTGACTGGTACCCAGAAATTAGCGTCACATGGACAACAGCATCTTCTGTTCCCTAGAAGCAGAAATGAAGAAAATTTCAGGGATAGGAATCCATCAATAAAATCAGTTATTCCCTATATTTCTGTATGTCCCATACTTAATGAGTGAGGCACATGGCACTGACAAAATTTGCATATGCATCAGAAACTACTTAAATGTGTCTAGTTATTTGACTTTAAAGGGACATCTATGGAGAGTTAGAAACCTTAAAACAGTCCCAGACTATGGCAGATTTTCATTTGCTACATCCAGGCTAATAAATTAAACAATGGTAAGTCACAGGTACAGACATTTATCCCTATGCTTTAAACTATTAGCATCACCCTGGGTATAATCGTTCCACGCAGCAAAGAATACTGCTGCTAACAGTCCCAAGGTGTGTTTTTGCACAACACAGGTAATGCCCAAAGGAGGGCTGGATGTAAAGTAAAAGATTTGTAGCTGAAGAGGGTTCAATAATGTGAGAAAAAGCAATTATCCTAGGCATGCTTAGTCATAGAACCATAGAATTGTTCCGGCTGGAAAAAAAAAACCCTCAAGATCATCACATTCAAGCATTAACCCAGCACTGCAAGCACTAAACCATGTCCCTCAGCACCACATCTCCACGTCTTTTCAATCCCTCCAAGGATGGGGACTCCACCACTTTCTTGGGCAGCATGGGCCAGGGCTTGATGGAAGAAATTTTTCATAATGTCCAACCCAAATCTTCCCTTTTGCAACTTTATGCCATTTCCTCTTCTCCTATCACTTGCTCCATGGAAAAACAGATCAACCCTCACCTGATTCCCACCCTCTTTCAGGGAATTGTCAAGAATGAGAAGGTCTCCTCTGAACCTCCTTTTCTCCAGGCTAAACAATACCAGTTCCTTCAGCTCCTCCTTGTAAGACTTGTGCTTTAGACCCTTCACCAGCTTCATTGCCCCTCTCTTGACAATTGCCACCACCTCACTGACTTTCTTGGAGTCAGGAGCTCAAAACTCAACCCAGGATTTGAGGTGCAACCTCACTAGTGTTGTGTAGAGGAGGACAATCCCTGCCCTAGTCCTGCTAGACACACTATTGCTGATACAAGTCAGGATGCTGGTGTCCTTCCTGGCTCATCCTCAGCTGGCTGTTGACCAGAACCCTCAGCTTCTTCCCTGCCAAGGCAGCTTTCCAGCCAAAGAAACCTAATAATCTACTAGTGGACAACTGAAAGTGGAGACAGGCAACTTTGCTAGAGTTCGGAGCAAGCCCCACTTTAGTTTTATGCGATGCTTAGCTAATGATGATGCAATCTGAATTTTTTGCTGTTTCACTGGTTTTGTTAATTACACTGTGTTGTTAATTACACTGATCTAAGCCATCAGTGGAGTTCATAGTAAATTGTCCCACAGCCAAGACTGGGCTGATGGGCTACTATTTACCCTTCCCTCAGTGTAGCTCAGGCCATGAAAGCACAGAAAAGCCTGTAGGCTGCTGAATGTTCCCCCATATTTGTGTTTTCTTACCCGAGAGGGAACTTTACATTCAATTCTTGTTGAATTTCTGTAATCCTCCAAAATTGGGCAAGGCTGAGATCCAAATAACACCAAGTTTATCCCTTCCAGATTGGTCCCCTTGAGAGCCACTCGCTGCCCTCCTACAAAACAAATTATTTCATTACATTCAAGATTTGAAATTATATTTTTTCTATACAAAAGACTCTTTATTGATAGGTGACTACAAAAGGCTGTACTGTCTTTCAGTTGATCTAATGATGATGATTTGTATGCACCTCACTGTGTCTAGCTTCCTCTCTTTCACCAAAGATCCTTCTTACCTGTTTTTTTAATTCTTTTTCATGATATAGGAGGACTGGGTTTGTTTCTCAGCTTCTTTTTTAATGACATACTTATTTAAGCCAGCAAGGTCTGGCCTGTGATCTCAACCTTCGAAAGATCCCCAGCCCAAGAATGAAATAAGGAAGGAAGGAAGAAGCACTAAGAATGGAAAATGAGCTTAACACAGCAGGTGCTTTCACAGTTCAAATAGCTGCCAAGCACCCTGCTGTCAAAAAAGCCTGTAGCATGTGTCTAGGAAACTTAGGTTAGAAAGGGGACTTGGCAGGGCTTGAGGCTTAGCAGAGTTGTGAGGAAAGTCATGAAGGGGTTGATTCTATGAAGCACTGAGCAACCTCAGCTCTCCCTTATGCCAGCCAGAGCTGAACCTCTTCAGTCACATGCAGGATCATACCCAACACAAGTCAGACTTGCGCTTGATCTTTCTGCAGCACCCCGTTCGGATGCAAAGAGTCAAGGTGCCTCCTGCTTTTTCAAGTGACTAGAGGATTCAAGGATGTTTCAAAGAGAGACAGGAAAGAGAAGAGGAATGGATGTTAATGGCAATTCTAACCTGGACTTTGTTCTTTGATGCAGTTCAAAGATAATTAAACAAACAAACAAAGAAACAAAACAAACCACCACCAAACCATAAAACAACCACCACCAACCAGCTATTTAACTAGAGAAAAGTTACTGCAGAGTTTCAGGACTATGGCTGGACAGACAGACTGCTCAGACAGGAACTTTATTAATGTAGTGTTTACATGTGTAGGTCAGTGTGGCCGCATTACAAACCAGCTGAGCTTTTATAATGCTTTTCATGTGTGAGGTAAGTAAACAGTACCATAAAAATCATTACGCATTGTTATTATTTTACCTTTTTCCTCCATCATTTTCTGATAATTCTTTAAAGCAACAGGGAAGTCTAGAAGTTTAATCGTCTTGATTTTCTCTGGCTGGCAGCAAAACTAGTCAATAGCAGCCATCAGATATGTTAACAGCAAGCTCCTTCCTTCTGCTGGAGCATGGTAGTATCTTTAGAAGGGCATGGTAGTATCTTTAGAAGGGCATCCCATCCTTAGGTCACAGGTAACTCCCAGCACAGCCCCCCTGAGACCAGAGGGACCTGATACAGCAAAGTACATGATGCTTCCTGGCTTCCTTTCCTGTAACATTAAGTTTGCAGAGCCAGAAAATAGAGAGAACTCTAAACTGAAGCCAATTGTCTAACATGATAGTTGTCAGATTAGGAGCCTCAGATTTAGAGTGTAAAACACATGTGTGTTGTGTAAAGACTGATGTTCTTAAGTTTTTGGTATCTACACTTACATCCATATGCAGTGAAATTCTGCATATGGGCACTTTACGATAAGATTGAAGAGAGGTATTTTAAATGGAAGAAATTAAAAACACAGATGGAAGCTGTAATTCTTTCCAATTATAAATGTTCAAGCCATATGTAATGTAAGATAGCATTATACTTGCTTTCTTTTTAATGAGTGACAGATCACTGTAATCGGAGGAAGAACTGGATTGTCAGCAGAGGAAATGAGGAACAAGGCCCGAGCACTAAAACTTGCCATTGGTTGGGGTATTTTTTCTCATTTTTAATATTTTTTTAATTAATTAAAGCAGTGAGTATCAGCCTTATGTACTATATGACCCTCCCACTGGAAAGAACAAAAGAAAACCAAAAAGAGGAAAGGGTTAGGATCTCCTTCTTGCCATATACTCTGACAAAACATAAAGAAGATGTGCCCATCACTTCTTGCTTTTCAGCTTAGGAACCCTCTGCTCTCCCAAGACCATCCCACAGCTCATCCACACAGAGATTCACAGACCATCACTCCCTTCTTCTGCCTGCTCCAAGGTGGACAGTTCTCCCAGCCACATGTCTGAGCTAACTGCATGCTGCACCTAGGCCAGTGCTCCTGCTCTCAGTGATGAATACAAAGCACCTTAAAAATGAATCTAGGAGGTTTCCCCCCCAAAAAAATCTGAATTACATTTACTGTTACAGTCAACCAGGTCATGTTGTTTCTAGACACATTCCTAGTTGCTTTGAAAACAAGTCACAGGCTGAGACCATTGGTCCTTACTGCACAATCCAGGTATGTCAAGAGTGTAGTCCACATTTCTCATAGGGTTGAGGAGGTTCTCCCCTCTCCCAAAAAAGAAAGGCAGATGAGAGTCATAACGGTGTTTTGGCCCTAGTCCTGTGGAAAATCTTTCAAGTTCTTGTCTTCAGGGATGGAATATATCAACCTTTATTTCCTCTTCTGGTTCAAGGAGGGGAAGGGTGATGGAAATGGAAGGAGCTTCAGCTTAGTTTGAGCTTCTCTAAGTTTCTTAGTTTTGTATCTAAACACAGAGGACTTTCCCATTTTATCACTCAGAATATGAATTCACTTCAACTGGACAGAGGTGAACCAGAGTTTAGCCATTCCACAATTAGGCCAGATGAATCCAAATACTACAAAGCTATGTATCAAATGAATATGGAAGGTAAACCCTGATACACTAATAGCCTTCTGGGTCGTTGGAATAAATACCCATGCACTGGAACCTACAGTTCTCAAATAAAACTCGTCAGGAAACTGATTGCCTCCACAAAGAAGCAAGAAAAGTCTGTCACTCTTTGCAAGAAACTTGCCCCAGTGCTTTGGGCTACACAGAATGTGTCCAGCCATATTATATCTTTTTTTGTCAGAAGACCTTGGTAGTGAAAATAGGGAAGAACTGAAACACACCGTGAAAAGCAAGAACCCAAAAGCAGGCGTCCCCTTAGGGTTGGTCTTGCTCTCAGACCTACCAATCTCTGAAGCTGTAGGAGGTTCGATAGCTGCCAGCTTTGGCTCAACTCTTAGGAAGAGGTCTTCCCCTGTGCTGCCATTGAGTGCGAAGCCATAAGGTCTCACCAGTAGTGTCACCTGATAGACACCGACTGGCAGCCTCTCCATCTGGCAAGCCACTTGGGTTTGATTCAACGTTATGACATGGCAGGTCATGTTGTTCACCTCCACCTGCACAGCTGGCTTCTCCTCAGTGAAGCCAGCTCCCTTGATAACTACTGTGGCCTGGGACCCGTCATCTGAAGGAATATAACGAACAAGATTACTCATGAGTTTTGGTGTAGCAATGCCCAGGATTTACTTTCAATCAACCGTAAAAAGTTTTTATCATCTTCATCGGGACATCTGAAAAAGTACAACACTTAAGATCTCCCACTCTCCCTCATAATGCCTATGCCTGCCAGTCCCTGTTCAGCTACTACTTATTTTCTTAAATTTCTGTCAAAAATAACTTGAGCCAAGAGCCACCTTTAAGCACCAAGCTTATCACTATTTATCTCCCTTTATACTTCTACCATCTTCTTCAAAGAAAAAAAAAAAGAAGAGTCTGTACTACGTATTTTAAGACTGGAGCTGATCAGAAGTGCCCCAGTAGAAAGTGTAGTTTCCAAAAAATCAGAAATTTCCAAAAGAACATGCACACATACACACAAAATCATCAGCATCTGGCTCAGCTTTTTCACTGAACAGTTTCTTTGACATTTTGTTCAGACACAAAGCCCCGTTACCTGCTGAATACTCCACATCGCTGACTAAAGGTGTCAATTCCTTGGTGAACTGGAAAGAGCATGAACCAGAACAGTTTGCAAGGACATCGTTCACCAACACCACTACCTAGAGACAAAGAAGATGGTTACCCTAAAGCTGGGAAGGAAACAGATGTTTTCTAGAGGTACATCTACCTGGTAGACCTGCAGAGTGACACCAGTAGCCACACTAAGCTACTGAGAGCACTCTGACTGTGCCAGCAGAGATCACAGTCTGACAGCTGTTTATCCTGCTGCAGTCTCATTTTAATTGCAAGGCTTGCTAGGGCTCATCTTAAGTAAAGCAGAGCACAGCTTTGGAAGCTGTATCGCCAGCCCTTCTTGGTGTCTGCAGGATCCTAAACTCCCATCTTGCTGGGACCCATAGCACTTCCCAGTTCCTGTTCTTCTAGTCATCCATTGAAGACTCTGCTTGCCATAGCCCAGTTCTTCCCACCTTGCCTCGGAAACAAGCTTATTATGTTTAAAGCACCCTGTAAAACTAATTAGAATGAATCCCAGAATGTGTCTTCAGCATGCAGACCTCAATTTCATGTTTTATCCCCTTGTTCATGTTGAAACAAGAAAGCTGGGCTGTGACCTTGGTTACCTAATGAGATAGAGGGATCTCTTCTGAGATCTTGATAGCTCAGAAGAGTTAACTGGTAAAGCACAGGGCACAGGAGAGCCCTTCATCTCTCTCCCAGGTATTAAGGGTACGCCAGGAGAGTATACCAATACCTGCTAAAGGCAAAAGCAGACTGTCTGCAAGAAATGCAAGGAGCACAGAGCTGCGAAGTACTCTGCTTGAATAGAAACACAATAGAGGGACATTTTTGTACTTGCTGCTAGCAGCAAGACGGGACAAAACTTCAAAAACAAAGAGGAAATCTGATGGCTGCTGCTGCTCTTGTTTCATTTGGTCTGTTTGAGGATATGTCTGCATTGCAGATGGAAGAGATATTGTAGGTGGTTGAACTGCTGGAAGCAGGGCAGGTCTCATTGTCTGAGAAAGAGGCTTGCCAAAAAGAGGATGACCTAGCCCCGAGGCTGCACAGCTGGGCTTCAAGCACATCCAGCATCACCCTCTTATTGCTACAGTGTCCAGCAGACTTTGCTGGAAGCAAAACCCACAACGTTCACTGCTCTGCAACATCTGAGAGCAGAGTTTGCAACAAACTTATCCATCCAGCTGCCTCGTTCAGACAGGAAACCCTCCTTGCTCCCTTTCCACACGTGAAAAATTGAAATCCACAGAGGCTGAGAGACTTGTCTAATTCACAAACTAGTACCACAGCCAACATCTCATTCTGCCCATCAGTGTAGCAGCAGGAAAGCTGCAGATGAATAGAGTGTCTTTCCCAAGTTTGGTGACCCAGCAAGGGTGGGAGTCCAGAGATGAGTCCAGGGCTGTGTCAGCCCTTGGCCACAACCTCAAGAGAAATAAATTGTCTTCCATTACCCATTATTACCATTCTCCCCACCTGCAATACATCCTGAAGGAAGGTTCTGCTCCTGAAACCTGCAGAACATAACTGATTTTTGGCAAAGAACAGAACAGTAGATTTCTGAAAGTGTTTAGTGGCAGAAGTAGGTACTTGAATCCCTGTGAGACTCCTCAGTCTACACGATCCAGGTGAATGGATAGGAAGCATGACAGCACATCTCACCTGTGTTTCATTATTGAAGGTAGCAAGCATGTCCCCAAAAATGGGCCTGATAAACACACCTCCATCATAAACCACACGGCTAGAAATAGTTGGCTTCAGACCAGTGAGGTTTTCAGCAGAGACCTGGCAAAAAAACCCCAAAGAATTTAAGTTTCTTGTCCTTTTTGTTGGTGTTGTGATTTTAAATTAAAATTGTTCTCCCTGAGCTTTACAAGACATCAAATATCTCCTGGCAACTTCTCCTCAAGTTTCTTCCATGACTCCTGTCTCCAGGTCTAAACCTTCATTAGCCAAGACTTGACAACACCTCCCGGCTCCCATTCTCACCATGGAGTCAAGAAACTGAAACAAAAAGGTTTAGGAGACAGATTTGCAAGTAAACTTCTAATATTCAGTGACAACATTTGGAATTCGGCGTGGAAAGAGCTTTGAACATCTGTTTCTCAAAGACACAACTTTGCATGGAACAAGAGCCTGTGCCACAGCTGAAGATGCAGCTCAAGCTCTTTTCACCATCCAGGCTGATGTCTTGAACACGAGAACTCATTGCTTTGTCAAAGATAATTTTACACTTTTAGAAGCTGGATATACACAGAACTAGTTTTTCTTTTGGGGGAAGGTAGTAGCTCAGTCTGAGTCCTTATTCAAGAAAGATCTTTCTATGTGAAGCAAAACTTAATAAATCCTGGGATGGGAGACTGTGAACTGAACCTTCATCTGAGACTTATGAGAAACACATATGAACCCATATAGAATAGCTCTCAGAAGAAGACCTCCCTGGCCCCTAAATGATGCCACAATCCTTGACTGCTCTGCAGTTATTGTACTGAAATATTACTGTGATTATAGCAGCTTTCACTTTCGTATAGCCATCCCTTTATTCTGCAGAACTGCAACAAAGCACAGAAGTTACATTCTAGCCTCCTCATTTTTAAGGACAGACCGAGGATGCAACATCTCTTGCTGTAACTGCAATTGCTTCTTGAATAATCTAACCTGGATTTTGCTTCATCTGCTATTCATAATAAGACACCTATCTTAAGGTCCTACAGGTGTCTGCACAAAGATAAATGCTGGGAGAGTGAATCAGCCAAGGTCAAAGACATTGAATGGGGTCCAAAGTGGGCGTTAGTAAAAGAAATTACTGTACGTTGATAACATTGGGCAAGTCCCCAGTTTTTGTTTTCCATGTCAGTGTCCAGATGTTTTCGTAGCAAGATTTCGAGTCTTTGGTCACGATGAAGTCACTAGTGTTGAAGTATGGGGCTGTAGAGTTATCTATGTTGTCTTGCAAAAGCTTGCGGAGATGGTGGGAGGAGATGTGCACTGAAACACCTGCAAAAGACATTAGAAAAAAAGTGGATATCCTCATTCCTAGGAGAGCACGTCTACCAGCCCCTAGGAAAGAAAGATGTTTCATTATTAGTGTAAGACTGTTGTGGTTCAAACTTCTAACTGCCAAATAGCAGCAGAGGGACATTTATTGGGTCCCAAATGGCAAATGATCTGCAATATTTAATAGCATAGAAAACATCTCTTCAGTTGGGAACATCAGAAATTTCATCTAAGTAATACTTATCATTGTATGCAGCCTACATTTTTGGGAGACATGAAATTTCAGCGTGCAAGTCATGTTCCTTCAAAATAGGTCAGAAACTTCCCAAAGAGAGGGGTACGCACAGAGTCAGCCTTTCAAGGAGACATTATAGAGTTCAATTCCAAATAAATGCGAATGGTGTTTTATTTCTTTTGACATAAATACGCACAGACATTCAAAGCTGCAGATAAAATAAATGTCTCTACACCAGTTCATAAGGAAGAAAGGAAAGCACAAGACCTGGGAACAGGACAAGAGGAATAGAGAACTGAGGCTGCATTTTCCTTACTGAAGTTAAGAACTCTGGTATTTGCCTTGCTCCAATTAACCTACTCACTTTCATTCTAAGCCTCTTTATTGAAACGCTACACAAGAAAAATTACAACACCTAAGTGGTGACTATTTCAAGTCAAGCAATTCTGTGCACAAAAGCTTTTGTGGTATCTGCAAACCAAATACCAATCCTGGTAATCCCAGAAGAGAATTCCTGGCAACCTGAAAGGGTCTTGTCCTCCAAGGTGACCATAAGTATGCATCAGCTGGACAAAGATCAGCATAATGAAACCTTGGGATGCAAAATCCCAATTCAGGAGCTTATCCAAAGTTCTTTAACAATAAGGTAAATACAGCGGCTGTATGTTTTTTAGAACAACCCCATATCTAATGTTTAGAAATATTACCCTACCTATGATCCATATTTCTTGTCCTGAAAGACATCAAATTTAAAGATCGAGCATCTGTCATAATGGGTTTAACCTACCAGCCTCTACCCCAAACATTTTCAAGCTTTAATATTGTCTTTATTCACTTGGTTTCCTGCAAAGGAAATCCAGGATCTATATTTTAATCTTCTCTTACCTGGTATTACTGTATTGGCCAAGTGGATGCAGAAGGTCCCTCCAATAGGTGGTGATGACTTTTGTAGTCTCTGAATGGTGAGGCTGACTCTAACATCCTCCACAGAGACGTAGAGGTGCCCATGCTCCTTAGAGCCCTCCCCAAGCAAAGCACCTCTGTGTGACAGAAAGGGTTCACATGAAAACATTAGCAGGAGAACCCTCACTTGTGACAGCCCCATGTCACCAGAAGCAAAGGGATACCTATGGGAACAACAGTCTCCTAAGGAGAACACATTCAAGGCTCAGAGAGAACTGAATACTCCAAACTTGCTTACCATATAAACAATGCATACAACAGAAAACGATGGAAATACACCATTTTTAATGATGGTAGAAGAAATTATTCACACAGCACCAAGCACAAGCAAGTCCTGCCCCAGGACTACTGTTTTTAGAGGACCAACTAAATGCAGCCTGGGCAGTAGCTACAACGTCAAGGCTAAAGGTTTTCCTACTTCATTCTGTAGTCTCCTCTAGTGTATCACAATCTTAACACCCCTGAATCACAGCAGCATTTTGTCTTAGAGTTCACTCAAAGCTCAATTTCTAAAACTCAAAATATTTTATCACTTGTCACTAAATTCTCCTTTTTCAAAGGAAAAAGACTCTCTGTGGTACAATGATGCCACCATGTGGTTAAGTGTCTGAGCAACAGCTTGGAACTCTACTGTGGCTTCTGAAGAGCATATTAAGAGTATGAAACCAAAAGGATCACTAAGCCTACTCGTTTGATATACAGCTGGTACCCCAGACTTTAGCTAATATTCCTGCCCTGATGGCAGCACATTGTATCAGAAAGCAGAGCAGCATGTGCTTCGTTAAAAGAAAGAGACAGGTTTGGTTTGAAGATATCCAGTGATCAGCCCACTCATTTTTAAACCATGTGCTGATTTCTGTTTTCATAGAATCACAGAATGCTTTGGGTTGGAAAGGGCCTTTTGAAGGTCACCTAGTCCAACCCCCCTGCACTCAGCAGGAATATCTGCAACTAGAGCAGGGTGCTCAGAGCCCCAGCCAACCTCATCTGGAATGGGTCCAGGGATGGGGCAGCAATCACCCCTCTGGGCAACCTGGGCCAGTGTTTCATCACCCTCAGTGTAAACAATTCCTACCTTCCTTCTCTCTAGCCTGAATCTCTCCTCTTTTAATTTAAAACCATCACCCCTTGTCCTGTTGAAACAGGCCCTGATAAAAAGATTGTCCCCATCTTTCTTATAGGCCCCCTTTAAGTACTGAAAGGCCTCAGTATGGCGTCCAAGGATCTTCTGATTGCTCTTGCACTACAGATTGAAGCTTCATCTTCACCTACATGGATGATCAGTAATGGGTAACAGACCAAGGGCTGTACTAAGGTAGGAAGTTTCCTAGTGATGTCCTTAACCCAGGCCCCAGGGAGGTATCAGTCTTCCCTACGAGAAGGGTCTGCCTGGCATATTGGATCCTCTGTTCACCCCAGAAGGGAGTCACCTACAACTATAACCCTTCTTTTCTTCCTTGTGGAGGTGGTCATGGTACAGGGGGTAGGCCTTTCTGATCTTGGAGACACCTCTGGTGTAGACAGGCCATCATACACATCCTCTGCTGACTGGCTTTCCACATCCAGAGCCTCATACCTGTTTTACAGCGGAACCTGAGGGGGAACCTGATGGAAGAGATTTTCAGTCTTCCTGGCTTCAGCATCACACTCTTACCTCTCTCTCTGTGAGTTGGAGAAGCCCAACAGTGCCAAACACTTTAGTTTTTTTTTTCTGGTGAGGGATACTGTGATCAATCTGCCTCTTAATTATCTTTTTGATAAGCTAAAGAGATTGAGCTTCTTAAATCTTTCTCTCTGAGGCACTTTTGCATCAGGCTTTTCCTTTGTGATCACTTGCACTATGCCTCTGAACTCCAACGGGTGATTGATTAATTCACTAAAACCTTGGATTTCACCAGGAAGTGCAAGGACTTAGCTGCTCTGGAAACCAAACAGTCTAATTGTCTTCAGATCTCAGCCACCTCTGAAAGGAGGATCTAGCTGTCTTTAGAGCATTCAAAACTAATGACATATTACTTTGTTTTTGCTTGAAAGAGGAGAGACCACAAGGTAGGAAACCAAAGTAAGTTACAGCAGATTGAGGTTCACCTTCTTCTGAAATGAGACTCCCTGCAGACACCTGAGAAATCGTCTTTGGGTGTAGTAACAGAGCCAAACTAATAGCTGGCTGCTGTAGAGGGGAAGAGGCTTCATTGTTCCAGCTTCTCCCTTGCCTGGCTATATTCCCATCAAGTCCTTGCTGACTCAACTGGATACAATCCATCTTTTACAGGACTTATTTCCTGCCAATGTAGTCGTTTAATGTTGCTCTCTCTGATCCAGTTATCCCAATGTTTTACCTTCTCTTTCATTGTTGGGACTTCCAGAATAGAAATCATCTCAATAAATAAGGACACAAAGTGGACTTCCATTGTCTACTATAGTAATTGGTGTCATTAAAGGTGTTTGGAACCATCTCTGGCTGATCTGCATACACTGTTCCAGAAGGGCTTAGATCTCCTTTTAGTCCTGCATCATATGTTGGTCGCCCATGCATATCCTACATATCCCAGTTAGCTGAAACATCTTAAGCACCTCTGGTTTGGCAATTGAATCCCTCTCCTACAGTGGAGCTTCAATACCAGTATGAGATCCCTTCACTAAGATGTTAGAACAACATATGTTCAAGGTTCTACATGATGAGCAAAGCTCAAATCACTGATGTGCTGAGAGTTAAATTAAGTATCTTAATTCAGAACCGCAGTCCATCTAATGAATACAGACATCTGTGCAGGATTCAGTTGTCCAACCTGTTTGAACATGGGCCATTTGAAATGCCAAGAGGAGAAGGCTCTGGTGAAAGCACAGGGATTGCCAAGCTGCAATCTTATCCTCCACTGCCTCTCACATCCTGTCTTAGATGACAACAAGCTCCTAACACATCAGGAGAAACTGGCAGAGGTATTACAGGGTGTGGAGACAATCTTCCCTGTCCCTACCGTAGTGAGAGAAGGGGTAGACTTGCACCACAGCCAGAGACCAACCAGGACACATTGTAAGTGGGAGAAGACCCCACCACAGATACTGCTTCAACTATCCTCCCACTCAGCCAAGGTGGTTTGGGATCCCTCTGAGAAACTGAAAGAAAAAGAGCACAAGCATTATTAGAGCAAGGAGAACAGCTGTCCCTATAGTTAGGTTATTTTCATTTCACATCTAGAAACATATCTGTTTGGTTTATGGGTTTTTTGGTTTGCTTTTGGGCTTTTTTTTCTGGACAATTGGAGTTACATTTGTAGAAATACATTTTCAAATAAACCAAGAAAAGTGATATTTTATAATACCTTCCAGATTTTTTTTTTCCACCAAAGAAAACCAAATTGGTTTCGATTCTGTTGTGAATTACTCTTCTGCTTTGAAAAAGTTTCAACCAGTCCCATCGCTAAAGATTTATTGGAGTATCCTGGAAAGGTGGTGAAATTAACAGAATAGAGAAAAAACAGACTCCTTTACCAGTCACAGCTCTGTCAGCGATGATAACTTCATCAAGGTAAAATGACCCAGATGTTCTCTTTCTCAGCACAGGGCTCAGCAGGTCTATCTGATGAACAAACACCGGGGAGTTGGCAGAAAGGTCCTGGAGAAGTGAGGAGCGATTCACACACCCCTTCCAGAGGTCAGTGCAGGTAAACCTCCAGCTGGAAGACACCAAGGTTGAATGATCTCTCTCTTGCTGTGAGGTAGTAGCAATAACTGGCTTTTGAGATGCTTTGTGAAGCTTCTAAGTACCATCATGTGCTGCTGCTATTACTCATACAAAAAACACTTGCTCAGTGGCTTGTGACCAATGTCTACCTGTCTCTGTTGGACTCCTCATAGCGAGATATAAAGCTCTAGTTCTCTGCTTAGGTATCCTCCTCTGCATCACAAGAGTGTGATGTGGGAATGACTGTCGCTGCTCTATTTATGGCAAAAACACTATGCACTATGATAGCATCAGTGACCTCAACATGGGTCAATTCAGAGGTCAAAACTCTTGGGAATACTCATGATTGCTCAAGGTTCCCAGCTCTCTCCGCCATGTAGTAATTTAACCCCAACCCCCTGCCCCCTTTCCAGGCATGCACACAGCCCCCTCATACAACCTTACAGATACCCAGGCTGCCAACTTCACTTCCTGAAGTTCCTCAGAGACTCCTGATTTTTTAAGTCTGTCTTTCCCTAACTTTACTTCTAACACCAAATGTTTTCCACCCATGTAGTCTAAGTGAAATAAAGAAAAATCAAAGACTACACCAACTCGCAGAACTTTGTACTGATGATCTCCTAAGTTTCCAGGGG